>ML819454.1:263486-312434 GCA_009831015.1 Picea engelmannii
TGGTACAGGTTTACAGTGGTATATCTCACAGTGATAGTGTGACAGTGGTTCCATCATTCTACTTCTACTTTAGGGTGGCAGGACGGGGCAAGGACAGGTGGTTGTAGCCACCTTCCGGTTGTAGCCGGAGAACATTGGGGGTTTTAGCCTCCTTCTGGTTGTAGCCAGAGATTTGGGGAGTTGGAGCTTCCCTCAGGTTGTAGCCTGAGAAACTAGGAGGTTGGAGCCTCCTTCTAGATGCAGCTGGAAAACAAAGTAAGTTGGTGCTTCCAATGAATGTAATTCTTCAAGACATATAAGAAAAAGCATTCCATGGTTTTCTCCCGATTTGGGTTTCCACGTAAAACAATGGTGTATTGTGCATGTGTGTGATTTTTTATTTATTATTGCTCATTATTGGATAATAATTCTACATTGATATAACATTTGAAGAAAAAGGATTATAATTATGTTATTACTGATTCAGCCCCCCTCTCAGTAATCCAACACCCTTATCTTTGTACCAACCTATATTACTGTGCGGTCTATTCTTGCACACCTTCTTGTAGAAACTTCATGCAGTCTCTGCTGCCAATTCTCCACCCTATATCTAAGTCAGAAGCACATGATATGATACTTCTCCAGTTGAGTACCCCATTTTTAGGTGGGTTAACATAATCGTCTTCATGCGTGGTGGTTTTGTACAATTGGTTTATTTCCTACATATCTAAATAGGTGGTTTCTACAAACCTTCCTCCCTCTGAAGGGTCTAATGGTG
This sequence comes from Picea engelmannii, assembly GCA_009831015.1. Classification (NCBI taxonomy): domain Eukaryota; kingdom Viridiplantae; phylum Streptophyta; class Pinopsida; order Pinales; family Pinaceae; genus Picea; species Picea engelmannii. The sequence goes on from ML819454.1 coordinate 264,244, forward strand.
CAATGACTCTATATTCACCTGATTCAAATGCCATTTTTCTTATCTTCAAATTGATTATGGTCTAGTTTTCAAATTCCCAATCCAATCCAAGCAATGATGGATATGGTTTTGTGCCATCTACTATCTCTATTACTTCAAAGTCTGGCTTAGTGTGCACTCCATCAAAATCTATTTTCACACCTTTAAGTCGTCCTATTGGCAGAACTCTATGTTTGTTTTCTAATTTCAATTGGATAGGTGAATATCCTATTGTGGGTTCTCCCATACTCTTCCATGTCTTCTTAGGTAAAACATTTACTTCCGATACTAACTCTAGTATAATATCCCCCATACTAAAATCCCCAATATTAGCATTAAGTCCCAATTCCCTGCTTTTCCTCCTTCTTGTATGGAGGTGATTGACTATTTTCTTCTCTAACTTCCATTATCCCTATGTATTACACCTTTCTATCATATTTTGTATAACCTTAACAGATGATGGATCATTCAATAGCTTAACACAAGATTGCATAAAAGTATTTATGGTACTTATTTTCTCTAAAGGTTGTGCTTCACTAGTGTGGTCCATTGATGAAGGCATATCATACATTGGTATGTTCTGATTATGCTACACAGATGATGTTGATGCAGAATTATGCTTGGGAAACTCATGTCTATCCTCCTTCAATGTCTCATTTTCTTTCCATGCATCAAATTTCTTTTGTGTTTCAGTATTTTTCTTCACCCATTGGTCTTGCGTTGGATATTTCCTTAATGCATCAGTTCATGTCTTAGATCCTCCTCGCTTGACTATGTTGATGTTTCTTCCATCATCCCTAGCTTCTAAAAAAATCCACTAGACATTTTGGTTGTTCTTATTCCTCTTTTCTTGGATATTCCCAAAGAGTGTTGGAAATTACTTTGTATCATGGTCTGTTGCACGACAGTAAATACATGTCATTGGAGGAAGTGGAAATTCCCTTGCATAATGTCCTAGATGTTGGCAGTTTTGGCACACTACTAGACCTCTTCCTCTTCCAAATCCTCTTCTACCTCGTCCTCCACCTCCATATCCAGCTCGATCTCCTCGATGTGCGTTGTACAGAGGTACCTGGTTATATTGTGCGGGGTTATATTGTGGCTACACGTTTTTATGTGGTGGTGGTACCTGGTTGAACTGAGGAGTAGTTTTCCATGTCATCATTTTTGCTTGCACCCTATAAGTATCTAAAGTTATTTCTCACATCAGCTCCATTGTCCTACAATATTTATCATCATGGCCTACTAAATTGAAAAAGTTGCAGTATGAACTCTTCGGTATTGTCTGGTACTTCTACATCATTGGAAAATGATATGGATCATACCCATGTGTCTTATAGATCTCGCACCATGCTCCTCATGTTGGCAAAGGGTTTGGTACTATTGTTTCCATGTACTATGCAAAAGTTGAACATTCAATCCAATGGTGTCCTTCGATCCTGCATGTGGTACACCAAACAACTTCTATTTTCTCTTCTCTTTTATATTTTTCCCTTATTTTGGTTAAGTTGAGATGTTAGATTATTCAAATCCTCCTTCAGATCCTCTATCATTGGATATGTCTTCTGATATTGGTTCTATTCCAGTTTTAAGGATGCTTGCAGAGCCTCTGCCTAAGTTTGGAACTTATGTTGTCTCAATGGGTATTTCAAATGTGGTAACAATGAGTTCAAAAATAAGTTCCTATGTTTCATGTCAGTCATTAGATACTTTAAATTTCTTTTGCAATGAATAAACCTCTGATCAATCTCCCAAACAGACTCACCTAGTTTCTGCTTGATTTCAATCATCTCATTCATGTACTGATCTTTTGAGCTAGGATTTTGAAATTCATTTATCAGTAGCTTCTTTATATCTGAAATAGTCCTTGTTACTCCTAGTGGACTATTTACAGCTAGGATCATGTACCAATCTAGTGCGCGGTATCTTAGCGTGATATTTAACAGTGCAAGTTTTGTATCATCATATGTGATCTTATTTTCTTCCCAAATATTCTCATATATGAATAGATGTTTTTTAGGGTCCTCAGATGCCTCTCTCTAAAATTCTTGTAACCTGATTGTGGGATCGTGTCCTGCCATCTTGAACTATGTTGAATGACTACCTCTACGCGATGTAGATATTTGATTACTACTTCCTGAAATGGCTCCTACAGTTTTTTCTCCTTTTTTGGATGCATTTCATGTTGTCTTTCTTCCACTAAAATTAGGTTGTCTAAATGGTGGTGTTCTTTCCAATGTACTAGTTGTACATGTAGTTTTAGGTTCCACACTAACTTTGATATGGATTGGAGTTCTGTCTTTTGTTCCTTCCCTTGGACCACTTTTCTTCCTTTCATATTTTGCATGCAATATTTCCTCAATATTCTCTACATCCCGGAGATCCTATACCTCTTCCTCATCACTTTCCAAGCCCTCTCTATCAGCTATGGCTCTCTTCTTATTATTCATCTTATATTGGTAGGGTGCCCCACTGTGCATATTTCTAGTTGTTGCCATTATCTGTTTTATCTGGTCTTCCTCCATCATGATTGGGTCCATCACCTCCACCTTTCCCTTATCCATATCTTCCTCCATCTCTCCATCTCTTTTCAGTGCTTCCCCCTTCCCCCATGCACACAGGGAATTTTAGTTGACTGATTCCATAGTCATCACACTGTTGGTATACAGTAAAATATTGATTGAAGTGTACAATGATCTGATACACCTACCTCTGGGTCCTTTTAGAAACTCATTTTCTCTTACATTATAAGACTTCACATTATCTACTATAAATTTGATGATAAATCCTACAACAATACTATCTAACCACAAATCTACTGTGTGTGTAAATTTGTTGTTAACTTCCTATAACTGTGCGATCTCCATCGAATTCCACTCTAGTTTTATTATTTGATATTTTAGGTGGTTGGATTTTAACCTCAATAGCCACTCCTGCAACACATGATGGAAATCACAGAATAATACCTCATGCAAGTCGCTAAAAATGTATTTATCCAGATATTTGTGTGGTGTAATATTAGGGTTTATGTTATCCTTATGCGCAAACTCAATTTCCTTTTTTTTCAACCATCTTTCAATCTCCGCCTTCATTGGATTCCATGGCATGAACATTCCTTTTTATACCTTCATTCTCTGCATGCTTCTTTTAAGGATCATTTCCACTCAATCCCATGCAGCTATAGCTAGAAACAGAACCATTTATTGTTTTTTAATCTCTCTTCTGCTTCTTGTGCTCACCTAGATTCATATCTGAATAGGTTTCCAACAAAACCCTCTAAGTATCATCCCTCCTGGTAAAACAAAAGGCAACACATGACACAGAGTGCACTATGCAGTCTCACCCAAGATATTTCTATGGGTGACTGCAAATCTCAAGTGCTTGCAGTCTAGGAAGGAGTGGGATCTGAGATTTACTTTATCTTCTTCAGGCCTTGATCTGATTATTCCTTCTTTAATTCCTTAGATTCATTTATATTTTAATCCATGCATGCATTCTAACATATTCATCTTAACCATTCAATCATTCATTTATAAACTAATCAATGAAAGAATTAAGCATTCAAAAAACATTACAGATAACACATGTTTTATTGTGGTTCACCCCCTCCTGGGCTACGTCCACAAAGATCTGGCTTCTTTGTTCTTTTAATAGGTTTGCTACAAAATATGGTGTTGAACGCACGATGTCTTCGATCATACAATCATGAAAAATGTTCAACAACCTCTGTGAGGCAAACTATATCACATTAGGCTCCTCGACTTATTATCTAACCCTCAAGATCCATCTACCTGACTCTTCTATAGCTCAACATCTTACAAAATATATCAGAACTACAATAGTTGAACTAAACTAGTATATGAACTAATTAGAACCAACCAGAACCCCAACCTAGACCTCCTAGGTTCTTATTTATACTATTTTACAAGATTATTATCCATTAAAATCTCTTACCAAAACCCTAACCCTAGCATGGTTAGGTTTTCCTACCTGCACACCTTGCATGCTTTCCTCCTTTGAATGTGGATTTTTCTCACACGTGTTTCTTTTCCTTCTAGTTGTTCTTCTCCAAAATTAGGCCTTTCCTTATGAAAATTGGGTATTTCCTCAAAATAGGCATGCACCCAAAAACACATTACATCATAGGGATTAATAATGGTGAGGTTGACCAACCTCGTACCAAGCTCCATAGCTTGTGACCTAGCCCTCAATTAAATCTCAACTCTGAATCCATTTGAGATCTGCATCTCTCAACAAAATACAGACTTCGACTCAAAATTCAAAAGGATGCTCAAAGTACTCTGCTCATGCCAAAGTTCAATGATAATATATGGTATCCCTAGCTTCCTCATACATCTTCTATTTATACTCCAAAATGGGTAAAAAACCTTACACTATGACTCAAAAATCATAATCCTAAGTGAAATAAACTTGTCCACTTTCCAACTACCTTCCACACAGTTGGTATTCGATCCAACCATTCCTTGTGTTGATATTTCTTCTTTCCTAGCGCACTACTGTTGTTTCCCTTTGTTGTGCTACTTTTCCTTCTTTCCCAGCACACACTATTTCCTTTGGTCCATTCTTCCTCACTTCCTATTCTTAACTCCCAAAATTTCATGCTCCAACACTTGCTATAAACCTCATGTAGTATCTAGCTATTCCCATAAAATATCTAACTTTTAAAACATTCCTAGGTGTTGGCCATCCTCTAATGTCTTCAATATTTTCTGGATCTACTGTTATACCTTGTTCTAAAATAATATGCCCCAAATAATGGATTTTTTCTTGGTAAAAAGAACACTTAATAATCATCTTCTTGTGAATGAGCGTAGTCATCACATCTCTTCTCAGAGATAAAGCTACCACCATTCTATTGAGTCATGCACTCTATATTTTTATAGTCTCTTTACAATTCTTTCATTAATAGAAATCAAGTATTGTTGTATTTCTTTGTTTCTTGAAATTTTCATGAGTATTTCATTGTAATATCTCTGCTTTCATTTTGTTCCCAAAATAATCTAGATCAATGGTATTAGAGCAAGATTCTCTTGATCATTTTTCAGTGTTGTTGGCACAGGGGAAGACCCAGGGTTCAATGCTACAACAACGCACCAACAAAAACCTAACTACCGGCCCTTTCAGCAACACCTACGAAGCAGATGAAGTCTCACTTGAGGTAGAGGCAGGGGTGGTTGCAGGACTTAGATGTCTGCAACCTTAGTTGGGACACAGATTTGTGATTCTAACACTTAACAAAGCACTCAACAGTTAACATTCATCAATATCTAGTCTCAGTTACAACACAGTTAAACCCTAATTACAGAGCATCATAGTATTCAACTAGATCTAGCATCTAGCATCACTTAGCATGACAAAACAGATCAGATCTAGCAAATTCAAGAACTAAGAACATGTATATAAGTCTATATAACATCCATCCATATTATTAAGCACTAAGAATCAACAGATCTATCTATCATTCATCTACATTAAAGAACTAAGAAAGTAAACACATAAGCACATCAATACATCACACAAAGCATAGCAACACAACATGTGCGTGGTTCACCCCCACCCTGGGGCTACGTCCACCAAACTTTCTCTTCTTTATTATCTTTGTTCAAGCTTATTACAAGAACATAGAAACCAAGTTCTACTCCACAGAGGACAGAAGATCTACATGCACTTCACCATATCCTCCTTCTTCTAGCTAGGGTATAGCACAAAGCCTTCACATAGTCTGTTACAATGACTTTCACTTAGCTCTGCAAGTCTCACATAGTATGCACCAAAGAAATCTCCACTTAGCACTTATCTATTTGTACTCACTACATTGCCTTAGCATCTATTTAATATACATACAAAATAGGCCTGAGCATGGGTAAACCCATGGGCTAACATTCCCATACCCATTACATAATCCCAAATCCGAAAAAGGGCCCTAAAAGGGGTCAATATCCCATGATCTCTACTTTGTCTTGTGCTCCACCTTCGACAGCCTATTGAAGTTCCAAAATCAGGCCAAACATGACCAAGAATCCTCAAAACTTGGTCAAGGGCCAACAAGTGCATGTCCCCAATGAGGTTTGAGTATAGCCAGTTGTGTCTTGAGTTTGTCTCTCTTGAGGAAAATCACTCTCGCATGCACAAGAAACCCTCTATGGCATCATAAAATAAGAACAACGAAGGAGAAGATTATATTAACCCATTGCTTTATCAAGCTCTCGCATGACAGATGGACGAAATGATGGAGAATTTTACACACACCCTTCAACGCCTTCCAATAGCAACAGGCACATCTTCATCAAGAATCCATTTTGGAGGAACCTCTCCTATCAAGGTACAAGTTAATTTTGATATTCTCATATTTGAAGGTCAGATAGATGTGAATTCCCTAGAAAAATGTTTAAATCTATTAGAGTGTTGTTTCTCTGTTCAAATTTTTTCCTGCAAGGAAAATATCACCTTCGCACTCATCAAGGCTCTCCCCCATGTCAAACATTGGTGGGAAAGTTATTGGGAGAAAATTTCCACATAGGAAGTTGGAATATATGGGGTTGAACCCATTTGGAATTTTTTTGTGGATGTGGTCAAATAACAGTACTATCTAGTTGATAACTATGAAGACTAGTACATGAGATGGACCACACTACGGAAAAGACAAACAGTGTTGGAGTTTGAAATACTTTCCATACCTTGCACACCAATCTAAGTATCAAATACTCTAAGTGGAATCTAGTTCTAAAATACCATGGGGCTCTGCATAGGTACATCCAAACCGAAATGGATTTCCTAAACATCTTGTCATTGGGAGTTTCCTATCGATATGCTATCAAAATCAAGAAGAAATTTAGGCACCATAACAAATGGGAATTCAGGTCTACAAATCTTCATCAACCAAAGCACGGTAAATACAACCCTAACCAACAACCTCTAGACAACCAGTCGAAGACACGGGACAAAAAGGGTAGATTAAATATGAAGAATGACACTGGGAAGTGGCTTAACTTCCAAAAAATAACCTAGAACAACATCGATGAATGTCACTTGAAACATTCATTGGTGAATGAGGTCAAAGAAACAGAGCCAAACCCTCATTCATAATCCAATCCAGAAAATATTGAAAACAAACAGATCATCGATGCAGACCCCACTGTTATTATCGCAACCACATCAATTTAGCTAGAAGAACCAGTAGATCCTGAAGAGGGGGAATGCCTCTTCCATTAATAGATGTGGATGAAGGGGACCCCATTGCATTTCATTGTTGATAACGACAGCTAGAAGAACCTCATATAAGCTAAAGTCATCAAACTGTTGGGTTTGTTGACAACACCACACCTGCAACCATACAACATCGAGTGGCTTCACCAAGGATGAGATATTTGTGTCAGCTAGTAGTGTCACCTATCCTACGACATCCATCCCTTCAAGGATGAGGTAGTGTGTGATATTTCCCCTCTTTATGTCTATGATTTTTTTTTGGGCCAACCATATATGTGGAAACTTCATGTTATCTATGAGTCTAGACCCTATAGTGTCATTGTTACTCTAGGAGGTCAGCTCTACAAGATACCAAATGTAGTTCCGACTATTGATCCACCAAAACAACACTACAAGTTAATCTCTCATACTGCAAAATTCATCCTATTCACAGTATGTTCAAAGGATGCATAGAAGACCACTACAACCACTACAGCCTCAACACCTTTTATCCAACAAAACTAGATTGTCGAAGAGAAAGAAGATATTTTTTATTCACCTACAATGGTGCCCACACAATGCCCCATCAAACCCAGAGACAATAGGTTTGTGGAATATATTCAACCCCTCCAGAAACAAGTTTGTGAAAGTCTTCCACAATCCAAGAAGCACAACTTATAAAACAAGGCATGCAAGTCACAAAGATTCAGATTCATAAAATGATTTCCCCTCTTCCCTGGGCACTCAATAGAATGGATAACATTTCTTCCTAAGGGAGGAGGATTGATCCAAGTGGATATTGGTGGCCACCCACCTGTTCCAACTGGCTCCTCTTGTTAGCTTTTAGTGCAACATGTTCTTCTGTGCTTCTTTGTAATTGTGGGTTCTACACTTCTAGGGACATCTTAATCCCTACACATATTCTAGGTGGATACTAGTGGCATCCCACCTAATCCAACTAGCTTATTTTGTATGTTTTTATGTTAGCACATCCTGTTGTACTTCCAGGGCCATTTTAGGGCCCTAAAAAATGTTCTTTTGGCTCGCCACAGTCAAAGTATAGACATAGTTAGAGTTTGAAAGTGTAATGCATAGTTCTCAAAAATACTTTTCCAACGAGCTATCACGCACCTAAAATGGAGATCGTATTCAAAATTTATGACCCTCGAAAGTTAATGTACTAACTTACCCAAATGGGGCCCACGTGACTTTTGGCGTTTCATCACCTAGGGTTAGGTTTTTGGATGTCTATGGTTTTGGAATTCATTTTTATCATTAAAAGGACTTAAGATCCTCATTGTAATCATATTCTTGTGAATGATCGTAGCTGTCACATCTCTTCTCAGGGATAAATCTTCCACCATTCTAGCGAGTCTTGCTCTCTGTATTTTTACAGTCTCTTTACAATTATTTCATTAATAGAAATCAAGTATTGTTGTACTTCTCTATTTTTGGAAATTTTCATGATTATTTCATTGTAATATTGAGGCTTTCATTTCATTCCAAAAATAATCTGGATTAGTGGTATTAGATCAGGCTTCTCTTGATCATTTTTCAGCACATGTCCCTGATGAGGTATGAGTATAGCCAATTGGGTCGCGATTTTTTCTCTCTTGAGGAAAACCACTCTCGCACACCCAAGAAACCCTCAATGGTGGTGGAAAAAAAATGACAGAGCATAAGATTCTATTAACCTATTGCTTCAGCAAGCTCTCGCGTGACAAAGGGACGAAATGATGGAGAATTTTTCTCACATCATTCAACATCTGTCGATAGCAACAGGCGCATCTTCATCAAGATGCCATTTTGGAGGAACCTATCTGTTGTAGGAAAATACCCCTATGGATAAGTGAATATCCCCTTGGACTCTAGACCCCTATATGAAGACAAAAAATTTCAAAGGACACTAACATTCCTTTAAATATAACTAACTAATCAGAAAGAGAAGGAGAAGGAAGAAAGTGTGATGCACCTTATTCCGATGTTTTTCCTCACTGCTCCAACTTGAGCTTGATCTCCAAGATCCTTAGCACTTTTTGACACCTACAATGCAATGGAAAGAAAGACAAAGAACTCATACTCTACTATATAGGATTCATCCAATCAAATCCATCTATACGAAAAACATATGTAAAGAGACATAGGTTATAAGGAAATAGGCCAAGCAATATATTAATGAGAACTCTTAAAGAAATACTTACAGACTGTAGATGTAGTTGCAGTAGCTTCCCCGAGTCCTCCTTTTCCAACGCTTGCACAAAGCTCCCAAAATCATAGGTTCGATCTCTTAAAGCTTTCTCCCAACACCATAGGTCTGATACCTCAAATATCCACCATTCTCATTGTTAAAACACTAATCATAAGTTAGTTGGTTAGTTAAGTTAACCTAACTGTTATACAGTTACATGACAGTTATGGTTTTTTGTATTATATATGTACATCTATGTACATGATTATGGACATAAGTATTAATGAATAGAGTATGCCTTTTCTTCCTTTGTTTATTTATCTTTGCTCATCATGGTTTCTTGATTGCATCAGTTATTTACATTATGTTTCTGCTCTTTTCTTCATTATGAATCTAACAGTGGTATTAGAGTCGTTGTTAATGACAGCCATTGATAAATTGTGAGAGGTGGATCATTCTTGATGACTGGATCATTGTTGTCCATGGGAAATCGATGTTGGTGTGTCGAGAAGGAGAAAGGAAGATCGCTCGTAGCCTTTGCATGGAGGAGAGAAGGAAAGATAGATGCTACTGGTGAATTTGTTGGCTGCTCTAAGGAGAAACTCAAATTGCAGGAAGGATTGGAACAGAGATAGATCATTATCGACGACCCATCTTCATGCACCCTTATCTGTGTATCCCTCCTCTCTAGGTGGATCGCTTGCTGGTAAGGTGGATCGTGGAGTTGAGCATGGAGTTGAGAGTGGAGAGAGGCTGCACGGCCTACCTCATCTACCTCACACTACTTGGAATTCTGAAGAGGATCTTTTATTGAACATGGCATGGAGCACCTATGTGAGAAGAGGGCGTGGAGCGACTCTAGTGCTTCTCTCAGATCTGCATGATAGTAACATGTGTGAGAGTAACCTATGTGTGGATTCAGAACTGCGTGAAGTTTAAAGGAAGCGACCTGCGATTTGCTAAGATGTATACATAGGTTCATTTAATGAATTGCTTTGTACAAAATAGATCTCACCTAATTTGCTAAGAGTTGAAGATGATTTGACAATAAAAAGGTGGAGATTTGGGTCAGTTTAATAGAGGTCAAATGAAAAAGCCTTTTTAAAATAATGATGAGGATTAGAGTGGTGTGCACATTCTTTTAAGGAGAGCATAATGATGAGGATATACATTTAGATACTTTAGGGTACTTTATTCTCTATGATAATACAACAATCTGATGGACCCTCCTCTCATTATGAGTGGCATCTATGAGATAATTTTCAGTAAGTGATTGCAAAATTTATACCAGAAAAAAACATATAAAAAAAAATCAAGAATCATTTAAGTGGTGGATGTATGTGTTTTGGGAAAAATTATTTGGAGTAACAAGTGGATTTAAGGAGTTATAAGAATGCTTGAAAATGAAAAATTGTTTGTAATTGCAGTTATAAGGGTTTGTTATTTATTTGAACACTTTTTGTAAAGGTGTTATATGGAGTTTTTGGAAGTTATAAGGAGTCTTCTTTGACCCACCCGAAATTGAATAAGGGGGTCTCTCTTAGGATCTTTGTGTGCATCTCCAAGTCAATGGTTATCCTGTAGATTTTGGTAGCATTCAACGAATGATTTCTCTTGGCATGCACAACAGGATACAGATCCTGTAGTTTTTTAGTCACGTTCATACAAGGAATGATTGCTCTTCGCCTCTTCGCATGCATAGCAGGATACAAAATTGAACTTTGTGGCATCAACATACAAACAAATGGAAATAATTGAAGAACTATTTAGAATATTTCACACATTAATTAACTCAACTACGGAATCTACAATTGCAATAAACAAGCGCACTCTCAGCACAGTGATTACTTGTTTACAAGTAATGCACAAGAAGATTGATATGTTCAAACATCAAAACAAGTTGTTGTTTGATGAGTTAAGTTTTCTTCGACACCAACAATGTGATTTTAATGATATCAAGGATGAGAATGAAGACGCTCAGTTGACTAGTTATGAAAAACATGAAGATCAGTTAGATGAAGTCCCTATGTTAGAAAAAGTTGTGGATAAATGTATGTTCGACCATGGGAAGAATTACGATTTAAACGAAATCGATATGGACTAGGATATGTATGATATGGACTAGGATATGTACACAATGCTGACAACCTTTTTCATTTTCCTAATTATAGAAAACCTATTTTCTTTGTGAGTGGAGGTTTTTTGAATGATGATAAGATGACAGAGCTTGCGGATATTGGTAAGGAACAGGTACAGGATATAGCTGATGATGATGTTTCTAATCGGTCAGATAAAGAACCCGTATAGTGCAAACGCTGTCACTGGTTTGGCCATGATAAGTCAAACTGTTTTGATCTTCACCCATGCAAATTTTGTGGAAATACAAATCATCCCTCAGTAAGGTGTCAAAAGCGCAAGCGAAAACAAATTCATTTTGAATGATTAGGGAATTGGCGTTGGTGTTTGGAAGCCAATTTACTGTAGTAGTTTTATCACCGGGTTTATACACAAGTACAATCGTACTTGATTAGATATATTTCTACAGTTGATGGGCATGAATGTTTTTCAAAATTTGATGATTTAGGGTATGATCGGGGCCCAGTTGATGTAGTCTTCTGAGTTGAAGATCAAGTCTTCAGACTCCACCGAAAGACAGTTTGATGTGTTGGATCTCTTCTTGGCCATACTTGTGAATGACGGTCAAGGGAATTGGAAACACTTGTCCCTGACAGGGGGGAAATCTAGTTGAGTTAGGTTCCAAGTTTGATTTTGAGTCAAGTTCCAAGTTTGATTTAGATCCTGTGAATAGATGATCGAGTATGCAACCTAGTTCTTGGTATGCAATCTTGTTCTTGAACATATTGTTGTTGATATGGTTTGTGGTCAGCGTAAAACCACCAATTGAGCAGAAGACATCATGTTCTTCTTGTTACTTGAACATATTGTTGTTGATATGGTTTGTGGTCAGCTTGAAACCACCAATTGAGCAGAGGACATCATGTTCTTCTTGTTACATTTTCATATTTTTGAGCCTTGATCTCTTGTTAGTTTATGCTGAACTTAAAACCATGCCATTTAGTAGAAGAAATCAGCTTCTACTAGACATTTGGTTTGTGGTCATCTTGAAACCACCAGTTTGGTTTATGGTCATCCTAAAACCACCAAATGAGTTTGTGGTCAACCTTAAACCACCAATTTAATAGAATACATCAACTTCTGCTATTTTTTCATAGTTCAGAGAGCATCTTCAACCAGCCCTCTGAATATTTGCTTGACACATGTGATTGTCAAGTAGTGGCAGTTTTTCAGGAAAGAATGAATTTATTATTAAGGGAGGATGTTAAAAAACTAATCATAAGTTAGTTGGTTAGTTAAGTTAACCTAACTGTTATACAGTTACATGACAGTTATGGTCTTTTGTATTATATATGTACATCTATGTAAATGATTATGGACAGAAGTATTGATGAATAGAGTATGCCTTTTTTGCCTTTGTTTATTTATCTTTGTTCATCATGGTTTCTTGATTGCATCAGTTATTTACATTATGTTTCTGCTCTTTTCTTCATTATGAATCTAACACTCATTTCTCCATGCAAAGACCTCATTATATAGTATTTGGAGGCTTAACCACCATGGGGAGGATCACTCATCAGATCCACTAAAATTGTATCTCTAAGATATTTAGGGATAAAATATATCTTAAGTATTTTAGGGAGGAAATATCTATCAAGGATTTTAAGGAGGAAATATTTCAACAATCCATGAGATCCTCTACCTTCCCTAAAAAATAGGAAACCAAATGTGAGGTGGATTCTCACACTTAATTAATTTATTTTTCATGAATTTAATAATAATTCATGTGCACTTGGTATTTTGGCCTTCATGTAATATATCCCCCCTCCACATTGACTAAGGATTGTGACATAGGTTATTCCATGGTGTCAATGTGTATGAGACACCTATATGACACTTATGACACTTAGGGCAAGGTACCTAGGTGTGGAAATTTCATGTGTAACAAAATTCCCCCTAGAGTGTGAGGTCAGAAGAGAGAATGATGGTCAAAACACTTCACAAATATTTAATGAAAGGGTGTGGAGTTGGAGAACTAGGAAGAATATGAAAACAACCATCAAACAATATTAATATATGTTATGTTTCTAGGGCAAGCATACCTATGATCGGAATATGAGATGACTCAAAGCATGGTCGTTGACCAATACACTACAGATCCATGAAAAATATTGATTATTGATATGGCCACCATAGATACAATGTGGATCCATACCTCCATGACATGAACTGATCGTAGCCACAAGAAACACATAGTGGAGCTCCAAGAGGATAAAACATATCCACACACCAATACAATGTGGATCTATGTGATAGTCTATATATCAACATTCTCAAAAGATCTCCTTTCGCAGCCTGGGAAAAGAAGATATTAGATTGAATGATCAACCCAGGGTCTTCATCCCAATCCCGATGTGGTATGAATCTATCCCTTTAAATAAATGTTTTTATGTTGAACATGGTAGAAACCACTTGATTATCGGTCATTGAGGTAAACCATTAACAAATGTGAGGGAAATCACCAGAGATGTCAATGACTCCCAAGGTACCCTAGTACATTCCAACAAATGTGAATAAATGAGTTGAAGTCGAACATTCATGGAATGATCTGATCAGAGGTCAATGATGTAAACCTACTGTCAGAAGAGAGGAGGTCACGATTGAGGTATGTAGGTCCCAAGGTACTAACTGGTTTCTAATTCTAATTCTTGGATGATGTTTTGAAGTTGATAGGAAAAGACTCGTTGAAGGAGGGCTTTGATGTATTGTTGGAAATCTGAGAGGGGCGGTGAATTAGTTGTTGTTGGCGTTCGAAAGTCACTCCTGGATTGCTAGCAGGAGCAGAGCCCAAAGCCCATCAGTTTAATGTCACGATTTTCTTAAAGGGTGATCAAATGGAGGAAAACTCAGAACAACATCACATCAACTCAGAAACCAGACCAGGCATGCATGAAAGAGTGAGGTCTTGATAAACTCCAAACAATGAGTCATAGTAAAGGGTGAGTAGGTGGAAGACTTTCACAAGAAGAGTGCAATGATCTATTACAGACATCCGGTTTGCAACAGACTGAAGAAGAATGCATTCGAACACAAAATCCTTTTATATTCAAACACAAATACCAGAGGGCACGACAACGTCACAAAAAATCCTTTATTGTAACAAGATGCTCTACTGTGAATCCTCAAGAAAAAGATGAAACAAAGATGAAAAAGAAAGGAAATTGTTTGTTATAAACCAAGAAGTCTCAAACACAGAGGCATAACCAGGAAGCCAGAGTATTTGCTGAAACCTTACAGTCGGGAGCTTAGCTCTACCATCGATAGATACAAAAATGGCAAAAATGCCTACATATACTCAAAATAACAACAGCAGCAGAACCAAGAAACTGCATTGAAGGCTTTGTGTCGGCATGGCTTCTGACACCCTGCAGCCGCAATCTTTGAATAATCGTGCAACTTGTGGCAGACACGATAGATCTTCTGACAGTTACATCGGTGAATCGACGTGCTTTTAATTTATTGCAGGAAGTCCCCATTATAGCGGAGATGATGTCTAACCACCCTCAACCACCTCAATAACTGCTTCTTAGGATTGAGAACGGCCAGACCAACTCATCATCTCGGGATAGGGAAGACTTCTCGCACTGCCACCTGGAACAACCGAATAGCTCGAGGGACAGAAATGAGGGGCAATGCGGAGGACATGGTGTATGGTAGGAGTGGAGAGAAGTGAGAGTGATGACAGAGGGGAGTGACAGAGGATGATCCATGGCGGAAGACACCCAGGTAGATGGGGAGAAGACGGGAGAAACGAATTCGCCTTCGGGTGGGAAACTGATGTGGAAATGAACGGGACACGTGGCAGCAAATGAGTGGATGGTGGGAAGAAAGGAGAGCCATGCAGACCAGAGAGGAGAGGTGAATGGATGACACATGGCGGAAAGGGAAAGGCGGACAGAAAGATGACATGGCGGGAGGCGGGCCCATGCGGATTAAAGATAGCACAGCTGAGAAGGTCGGGGAAGTGCCCGTGCCATTGATCTGGGCTCCTCGATCGTGGCCGTCGAAAATTGCATCTATGATTTCGGACCCCCCCCCCCNGGGGGGGGGCCGGAATGGTCTTCACCACCGTTGATCCGGGCGCGCTCATCTGGACCATTGGAGAGATGCACCCCCGATCTCGGACCCCCCCCTTTGCTTAAAGATCGGAAGGCAAGGGGGGTCCAGAATTTGCTATACGTCGTCGATCTGGGAGTGCAAATATGGACCGCCTGATCTTGCTTGCTGCTTATCACGGGCGGATTATTTCCCGAAACTTTGGACAAGTGGGTTTTTACCCCTTCTTTTGTGTTCTACCCCCATATGCAAGAAATATTGCTAACATTTGGCTCCATGGGGGATAGAGTCATCCCTGTGATGCTCTAAGAACTCTTTTATAGACTTAGTGCCTTTGTTGTTGGGCTATGGGGTCATTTATTAGTTCGGGAAAACAAAAAAAACAAAAACAAAAAAAATATTTACAAAACAAAAATGAAACGAGCCGACTATGGCTCACAGAAAACACTTCTTTAAGAAATGCCCATTGACTGGGCCACTAAAAACTTCATTGCCTTCCAGATCCTGCAACCTGTAAGTGTTATTGGAAAACACTTCCAGGATCTTGAAAGGCCCAAACCAGAGGGCATCAAATTTACTGTGTTTGCCCTTCTCCTGCCTGGGTGCATCCCATTTGAGCACCAGATCACCCTGCTCAAACTCTTTCTTCTTGTTTTTCCTGTCAAAAACCTGTTTGATCTTCTGCTGATGATTGTAAGCTCTGTCTAGGACCTGTTCTCTAATCTGTTGTACCTCCACCATCTGATAAATTCTTCTGAGCACATGGTTAGGTTCCCCCTCGTAGTCTTGGAGGAGATTTGCCATAGGAAAGGCAAGCTGAGTGGGGAAGACGACCTCAATCCCATAAACAAGCTGGAAGGGTGAGAGACCTAGGGATTTCTTTGTTGTTACCCGATCAGCCCAGAGAGCGAATTTGAGCTTTGAGTCCCAGGCCTTCTGATTGTCCTCCAATTATTTTTTGATGAGCTTGATCAGGCTTTTATTGGAGGAATCTGCCAGTCTGTTTCCCTGAGGATAGTAGGGAGTGGAATGAATCAGTGAAATCCCGAGTTGTTTACAAAACTTGAGCAGAGGCTCAGATCGAAAAGGGGAAGCATTGTCAGTGACAATTTTGCTGGGACAGCCAAATCTGGCTATGATGTCCTCCAGGAAGCTGATGATTACTTTGTGAGAAGTGCTTCTGGTGGGGACAGCTTCTATCCATTTAGTGAAATAGTCAGTCGCAGTGAGGATCCATCTGTGATGACCGCTCGAGGGAGGATGAATTTCTCCGATGAAATCCAATTCCCACTGCTGAAAAGGTGTCGAAACTACTTCAGGTTTTAATGGAAGAGACTTAAGTTGTTGTTTACCTAAGAACTTCTGACATTTAATGCAAGTCCTGACTTCTTTGCAGACATCAGTGAATAGAGTAGGCCAATAATACCCAGCCCGGAGGATTTTGTGGGCTGTGGTCTTCCAAAAATAATGACCCCCACAGAGACTGCTATGAAAATCAAACATTACCTTCTGGGCTTGCAGCGGGTCCAAACATCTTAACAGTATCCCTAAAGGGTCTCTCCAGTATAAGGCTCGGTCAATGAGACAATATCTGACAACTTTGATCTTTAAAGCTCTTGCCTTTCTTTTTTCCATCCCATCAGGGGGTTTCAACTCCTGCAGGAAATAAAAGATATCTTCGTACCAGGGGCATGTTGATAGTGGCACATTGCTTTGGGAACCCCTGTCGGATGTCTCGGCTTGCTCATTGATCAAATTGATTTCTAATGCTTTATAATTGGATTCAGCCAGGAGATTGGCCAAACCCTTCCCCTTTATTAGCTTATTGGGCCTAACTTCCAAGTCAAATTCTAGGATCTTGGCGATCCATTTACTTCTTCTTCCGTCTATGTCAGGCTGTATAAGAATGTCCTTCACAGAGGTTGAAGGGACATACGCAATGATCTTTGAGTGTAAGACATAGACCCTGAAAGATTTGAGAGCTTTCACCAAGGCATAAGCCTACTTCTCCATGATCTCATAGCGGAGCTCTAAGTCTCTCAACGCCTTGCTAAAGAAGGAAATGGGATTTTCTTGCCCTTGATCGTTTTTCTGCAACAGAACCGCTGCTACTGTGTCAAAGGAAGCAAAAGAAAATATCATAAAATATTTAGAAAAATATGGACTGATCAACACAGGAGCCTCAATTAATGCTTTCTTTATTTGGTCAAAATACTTCCTGGGTTCAGCAGTCCATTTTATTTCATGGCCCTTCCTGAGCATGGCTGTGATATGTTTTACCAATTCAGCAAAATTTGAGACAAACCTTCTCAGGAAATTGATCCTTCTGAGAAATGCTTGGACCTCCTTTTTAGACCTGGGAAGTGACAGGGCTTGGATTGCTTCTACCCTGTCAGGATCAATTCTCACCCCCTCTGCTGAGACTATATGGCCTAACAACTTCCCCTCTTGCATAGAAAACAATGATTTCTTGGGATTCAGGGAAAGGCCAAACCTGCGGCACTTCAGGAAAACCCTCTTCAAGTGGGAGGGGTGCTCAATATCAGTCTTGGAGAAGACTGTTATGTCATCTAAATAAATTACCATGAACTTATCTTTTTCCCCGATGAAGGCTATGTCCATGGCTCGCTGAAATGTTGCTCCCGCGTTCATCAGCCAAAATGGCATCTTGGCATACATGAATGTGCCCCAAGGCCTGGTGAAGGCTATCTTTTCTCTTTCTTCCGGCATGACCGATATCTGATTATAGCCAGAAAATCCATCGATCATAGATATCCTAGATGCACCAGTGACCCTCTGCAATATATGTTCCATGTTGGGCAGGGGCTAATTGTCCTTCCTTGAACTCCTGTTCAGATTCCTGAAATCGACACAGAGTCTGATTTCTCCGCTCTTCTTTCTTACTGGGACCAAATTGGATACCCAGCTAGAGTACCTCAAGGGGACTATAATTTGGGCATCCAGCAGCTTTTTCACTTCCCTCTCCATGACAGGTAGCAACATCGGATTTATCTGTCTCAGCTTCTGCCTGAAAGGTCTAGCCTCCTCCTTCAGCGGGATCTTGTGCTCAATGACTGACCTGTCGTATGTCTGGAGGTATTTGTAGGTCCATGCAAACACGTCAGTAAACTCCCTCAGCAACTTAGTATATCCTATCCTCTGCTCCTCGGTCAGTCTCTTTCACAGCTTCACCAATTTGGGCTCCTCTGGTGTGCCTATGTTGCACTCAGTCGTATCGGCATCATCACCTGAAATCCTGCCCTTCACTGCCACATCATTCCCATCGAACAATCTTTCTAATGGGACCAGCCCTCTTGGTATATGATTGCTCGGCAATTGAATAATCTGATGGTCGGCAAATTTATTCAGCAACTCCTCAGGGTGGTGGTCAGGTTCCTCGTAAGGGTCCTCATCTATATGCAATGCAGAGAAGCCGTCGATGGATTGGAGGAATTTCTTAATCTCCTGATCATCTTCGAATACCTTCCAAAGTTTGACATTGTCTGGTACAGAAGGCCTGTATCTTATTTCCACCTCTGATCTGTCAGTGGGCAGCACAGGAGCTTCGAACAAACTAGCTGAGAAGGCCTGAAAGTCGGCTGGAGCATTTTCTTCCCTTGGAATGAAAGAGATGTTAAAAGCCAGGAAGAAACTATCAATAAGGTCCCATACCTCATTCCTGTAATTCTTGAGGCGAGGGTGCTTGGTCTGATAGACATTTCTGACCTGCTGGACAATTAATTCCACATCCCCGAACACAGCCATCTCCCTGATTCCCATTTCTTTTGCAGCCCTTAATCCCAGAACCAGAGCTTCATATTCTGCCACATTATTAGTGACATCAAATTCCATCTTGTATGATAGTGATATGGTATCCTGAGAGGGAGATTTGAATACCACTCCGGCACCTGCACCTATACTGGAAGAGGCTCCATCAAAGAACATCTTCCAAACAGAGGTGGTTGGAGGAGGCATCCCCTGATTAAGACTGAGCTGCTTTTTGATCTGTACAGGGGTCTCAGGTTCATCAATGAACTGCAATAAGCTAGATCCTAAGTCAGTGTCTAAGGCATAGATGGGATGATTAGTGGGGTTTGCTTCATCACTGACTATGTAGGCTAGCTGGGCTTCTCTGTATAATCTCCTATGTTCCCCGCCAAAGACCGGAACGGTGGCATACGTGAGATCCATCTGCAGCGTCCCTCCAAGTCTCTTAATCCAAGATCTTGACAACAACATGCCAAACTTGGGGGGAACATCAGCTACCACTATATCCATGACCATGCTTTTCATGGGCAGCTGAAACAGGGAAACTACCAGGTCCTTGATGAATCCCAAACATTGTACCCTCCTGGAGTCGAAGGAATAGAGGTCATGATAGGCTCTCGTGACTTCTAATCCTAGCTCTTCCATGATGTCTTTCGGCATGAGGTTGTGGGAGGCCCCTGAATCCATTAAGCAATTATGCAGCACCTTGTCATGTATGTTCAGGGAGGTGTAGAAGGGAGGGGATGAATCATCTCTGTCTTCTACCATGGGACCTATAACCACTGCAGGCCTTTCATCTTGGAGGTTTATGCAGTCTGTGGAAGGGCCAGAGGCTTCAGATTTCAACAGGTCGGAGAAACGTTTTTTGAATTCCCCATGTTTGATTAACTCAGTGAGGGGTGCAGGAATTCTGATCTTTTGAATTTCATGCTCAAAATTAAAGGAAGATGTGAGCTTTGGAATTTCTCTAATCTCAGGAGCATGATTTTGAATAATAGGGGAGAGAAGATGGGCCTTCTTACCTTTGTGGTTGTCTGCTACCTCTTCAGCAGGCTTCTCTGCTCTAGTGGATGACTCAGGAACATCAGGGGCTGCTCTCTTCTTGTCTGATCTCAGGTTATACCTGCCTCGGCCACCACCAGCTTTGTCTCCCTTTCTTAGTTCGTTGAGATGACCATCCATGAGAGACTCTTCATATGCTAATTTGGTCAAATGAGGGAAAGGGGGAGTGACCTCTAAACTGTGAATCTTTGGCTCAGGTTCGTCGACTTCCTCTTGTTTTTCATCAGCCACGAAATTGTTCTGGAAGGGAGCCTGAATTCTTTGGTCATCTCTGTCTTGTTCCTTTTCTTTGTGCATAGTTAGAGGAGCAAAATTGTTTGGCCTTCTGAAACCTCCTCTGTTCCCGGTATTCTGGGGGCCTTTATTCATTTGTTTCCTTTCCATCTTTATTCTCTCCATCTCTTCTTTCAGAACGTTCACCAGCTGGGTCAGCTCATTTACTTGAGGATGGGACAATGATGGGCCAAGGATGGTGGAGTCAGAAGTCGAGGCTTCTGATTTTCCTTTTCTTCTACCTGTGTTGGCCTTGTTCCTTAGTCTGTCTACTACTAATATATTAGATTCCACCTCTATAGCTGCATCTTGCATCTGAGATAAAGAGGTGGCTCTCCTTTCTCTTAATACGAGACATAAATCAGGGTCAAACGCACTAGCATATGAAATTTGAGCAGATGCTTCTGAAGGCTTTATCTCTGCAGGAATTTTGTTATACATCTTATTGAATATTTTGGAGAAGTCAGAGACAGACTCTCCTTCCTGCTTCTTCAGGGACCCAAGATAGGTCATGTAATATATATAATCTTTTCTATCCCCCCACTGTCTCAGGAAAACATTATCCAGAGCCTCAATACCAGCAATAGATCCAGGGGCCAGTCCCCTGAACCACTTCCTAACTTCACCATCCAGACTCTGGACAAAGACTCTCATCCAAACATCTTCATTTTCAATATTGAGGTTGTCTGCATAACTGTAAAAAGAAGCCAGGTGCTCTTCAGCAGTTATGTCTCCCTCCCCTGTGAACTTGGGCATATACTTCAAGTAGTCTCCAGCAGGGAGAGGGTTCATGGGATGAGGCAGGACCAAAGGAGCATATCTAGCAGCGACTATAGCATCCATTCTGTTCGGAGGAGGATTAACACCAGCCATAGGCATGTTGAGTGGAGGAGAACTCGAAGGAGATGGAGTGTGAACAGGTGAGGAAGGAAAAGAAGTCCTCACAGGAGATGACGGGGAAAACAGAGAGAAGTCGAAGGGACTTGAATGCACAGGTGTTTCTCTCTGTGGAGCGGTAGTAATTAAAGGAGGAGTAGAGAAACCCCCTGAGAGGGGAGTGACAAGGATCTCTCCTTCTGATACTAGACCAGGAGGGGAAAACTCAGCAGGAACACTCCCAAAGTTCAGAAAACGGGAAACTTCAGAGGAAGGACGACTAGGAAACTGAGAATCTGAAAATGGAGTTCTCACAGAAGGGGAGGGCGTATTACCTTTTTCATTGACAGAAACTTATTTTGCAGCTCTCTTTCCCCTTTTGCGCACCGCTTCCAAGTTTGCTTCTGGTGAAGCCAAAGGAAAATGTGGATTTGACCTTGTATGTCTTCCTCTCGAAGACACAGTTGATAGAACGAGTTCTCCCCAGCGGAGTCGTCACAGTGGAGTCGCCAGGTGCACAGTAGCAATCTTCAAGTTCTGATATATGATGCACCTTCAAAAATCAGTTAGTCGTTGTCATTCTGTCTAGGGAAAATCTTCAACTTCGTCCCCGACAATGGCACCAGAAATGTTGGCGTTCATGAGAAACTCCTGGATTGCTAGCAGGAACAGAGCCCGAAGCCCATTAGTTTAATGTCACGATTTGCTTAAAGGGTGATCAAATGGAGGAAAACTCAGAAAAACATCGCATCAACTCAGAAACCAGACCAGGCATGCATGAAAGTGTGAGGTCTTGATAAACTCCAAACAGTGAGTCATAGTAAAGGGTGATTAGGTGGAAGACTTTCGCAAGAAGAGCACAATGATCTATTACAGACATCCGGTTTGCAACAGACTGAAGAAGAATGCATTCGAACACAAAATCCTTTTATATTCAAACACAAATACCAGAGGGCACGAAAACGTCACAACAAATCCTTTATTGTAAAAAGCTTCTCTACTGTGAATCCTCAAGCAAAATATGAAACAAAGATGAAAAAGAAAGGAAACTGTTTGTTATAAACCAAGAAGTCTCAAACACAGAGGCATAACCAGGAAGCCAGAGTATTTGCTGAAACTTTACAGTCGGGAGCTTAGCTCTACCATCGATAGATACAAAAATGGAAAAAATGCCTACATATACTCAAAATAAGAACAACAGCGGAACCAAGAAACTGTATTGAAGGCTTTGCGTCTGCATGGCTTCTGACACCCTGCAGCCGCAATCTTTGAATAATCGTGCAACTTGTGGCAGACGCGATAGATCTTCTGACAGTTACATCGGTGAATTGACGTGCTTTTAATTTATTGTAGGACATCCCCATTATAGCGGAGACGATGTCTAACCACCCTCAACCGCCTCAATAATCGCTTCTTGGGATTGAGAATGGCCAGACCAACTCAACATCTCAGGATAGGGAAGACTTCTTGCGCTGCCACCTAGAACAACCTAATAGCCCGAGGGACAGACATGAGGGCCAATGCGGAGGACATGGTGTATGGTAGGAGTGGAGAGAAGTGAGAGTGATGAAAGAGGGGAGTGACAGAGGATGATCCATGGCGGAAGACACCCAGATAGATGGGGAGAAGACCGGAGAAACGAATTCGCCTTTGGGTGGGAAACTGATGTGGAAATGAACGAGACACGTGGTAGGAAATGAGTGGATGGTGGGAAGAAAGGAGAGCCATGCAGACCAGAGAGGAGAGGTGAATGGATGACACATAGTGGCAAGGGAAAGGCGGACAGAAAGATGACATGGCAGGAGGCGGGCCCATGCGGATTAAAGACAGGGCAGCTGAGAAGGTCGGGGCAGTGCCTGTGCCATTGATTTGGGCTCCTCGATCGTGGCCATCGGAAACTGCATCTATGATTTCGGACCCCCGCCCCTCCGCTTAAAGGTAGAAAGGCGGGGGGGGGTCCGGAATGGTCTTCACCGCCGTTGATCCGGGCGCGCTCATCTGGACCGTTGGAGAGATGCACACC
The DNA here is from genome assembly GCA_009831015.1 of Picea engelmannii. Taxonomy (NCBI): domain Eukaryota; kingdom Viridiplantae; phylum Streptophyta; class Pinopsida; order Pinales; family Pinaceae; genus Picea; species Picea engelmannii. Next base: position 287,850 of record ML819454.1, read on the forward strand.
CGATCTCGGACCCCCCCCCTTGCTTAAAGATCGGAAGGCAAGGGGGGTCCAGAATTTTTTGTACGCCGTCAATCTGGGAGCACAAATCTGGACCACCCGGTCTTGCTTGCTGCTTATCACGGGCGCATTATTGCCCGAAACTTTGGACAAGTGGGTTTTTACCCCTTCTTTTGTGTTCTACCCCCATATGCAAGAAATATCGCTAACATTTGGCTCCATGGGGGATAGAGTCATCCCTGTGATGCTCTAAGAACTCTTTTGCAGACTTAGTGCCTTTGCTGTTGGGCTATGGAGTCATTTATTAGTCCGGGAAAACAAAAAAAACAAAAAAAAAAACAATATTTACAAAACAAAAATGAAACGAGCCGACTGCGGCTCACAGAAAACACTTCTTTAAGAAATTCCCATTGACTGGGCCACTAAAAACTTCATTGCCTTCCAGATCCTGCAACCTGTAAGTGTTATTGGAAAACACTTCCAGGATCTTGAAAGGCCCCAACCAGAGGGCTTCAAATTTACTGTGTTTTCCCTTCTCCTGCCTGGGTGCATCCCATTTGAGCACCAGATCACCCTCCTCAAACTCTTTCTTATTGTTTTTCCTATCAAAAACCTGTTTGATCTTCTGCTGACGGTTGTAAGCTCTGTCCAGGACCTGTTCTCTGATCTGCTGTACCTCCACCATCTGATAAATTCTTCTGAGCACATGGTAAGGTTCCCCCTCGTAGTCTTGGAAGAGATTTTCCACAGGCAAGGAAAGCTGAGTGGGGAAGATGGCCTCAATCCCATAAACAAGCTGGAAGGGTGAGAGACCCAGGGATTTCTTTGTTGTTACCCGATCGGCCCAGAGAGCGAATTTGAGCTTTGAGTCCCAGGCCTTTTGATTGTCCTCCAATAATTTTTTGATGAGCTTGATCAGGATTTTATTGGAGGACTCTACCAGTCCATTTCCCTGAGGATAGTAGGGAGTGGAATGAATCAGTGAAATCCCGAGTTTTTCACAAAACTTGAGCAGAGGCTCAGACCGAAAAGGGGAAGCATTGTCAGTGACAATTTTGCTGGGACAGCCAAATCTGGCTATGATGTCCTCTAGGAAGCTGATGATTACTTTGTGAGAAGTGCTTCTGGTGGGGACAACTTCTATCCATTTAGTGAAATAGTCAGTCGCAGTGAGGATCCATCTATGCTGACCGCTCGAGGGAGGATGAATCTCTCCGATGAAATCCAATTCCCACTGCTGAAAAGGTGTCGAAACTACTACAGGTTTTAATGGCAGAGACTTAAGTTGTTGTTTACCTAAGAACTTCTGACATTTAATGCAAGTATTGACTTCTCTACAGACATCAGTGAATAGAGTAGGCCAATAATACCCAGCCCGGAGGATTTTGTGGGCTGTGGTCTTCCAAAAATAATGACCCCCACAGAGACTGCTATGAAAATCAAACATTACCTTCTGGGCTTGCAGCGGGTCCAAACATCTTAACAGTATCCCTAAAGGGTCTCTCCAGTATAAGGATCGGTCAATGAGACAATATCTGACAGATTTGAACTTTAAAGCTCTTGCCTTTCTTTTTTCCATCCCATCAGGGGGTTTCAACTCCTGCAGGAAATAAAAGATATCTTCGTACCAGGGGCATGTTGATAGTGGCACATTGCTTTGGGAACCCCTGTCGGATGTCTCAGCTTGCTCATTGATCAAATTGATTTCTAATGCTTTATAATTGGATTCAGCCAGGAGCTTGGCCAAACCCTTCCCCTTTATTATCTTAGTGGGCCTAACTTCCAGGTCAAATTCTAGGATCTTGGCGATCCATTTACTTCTTCTTCTGTCTATGTCAGGCTGTATAAGAATGTCCTTCATAGAGGTTGAAGGGACATACGCAATGATCTTTGAGTGTAAGACATAGACCCTGAAAGATTTGAGATCTTTCACCAAGGCATAAGCCTGCTTCTCCATGACCTCATAGTGGAGCTCTGAGTCTCTCAGCGCCTTGCTAAAGAAGGCAATTGGCTGTTCTTTCCCTTGATCGTTTTTATGCAACAGAACCGCTGCTACTATGTCAAAGGAAGCAAAAGAAAATATCTTAAAATATTTAGAAAAATCTGGACTGATCAGCATAGGAGCCTCAGTTAATGCTTTCTTTATTTGGTCAAAAGACTTCCTGGCTTCAACAGTCCATTTTATTTCATGGCCCTTCCTGAGCATGGCTGTGATATGTTTTACCAATTCAACAAAATTTGAGACAAACCTTCTCAGGAAATTGATCCTTCCCAGAAATGCTTGGACCTCCCTTTTAGACCTGGGAAGTGACAGGGATTGGATTGCTTCTACCCTGTCAGGATCAATTCTCACCCCCTCTGCTAAGACTATGTGGCCTAACAACTTCCCCTCTTGCATAGCAAACAATGATTTCTTGGGATTCAGGGAAAGGCCAAAACTGCGGCACTTCAAGAAAACCCTCTTCAAGTGGGAGTGGTGCTCAATATTAGTCTTGGAGAAAACTGTTATGTCATCTAAATAAATTACCACGAACTTATCTTTTTCCCCGATGAAGTCTATGTCCATGGCTCACTGAAATGTTTCTCCCACGTTCATCAGCCCAAATGGCATCTTGGCATACATGAATGTGCCCCAAGGCGTGGTGAAGGTTGTCTTTTCTCCGTCTTCCGGCATGACCGATATCTGATTATAGCCAGAAAATCCATCGATCATAGATATCCTAGATGCACCAGTGACCCTCTGCAATATATGTTCCATGTTGGGCAGGGGGTAATTGTCCTTCCTTGAACTCCTGTTCAGATTCCTGAAATCGACACAGAGTCTAATTTCTCCGCTCTTCTTTCTTACTGGGACCAAATTGGCTACCCAGCTAGAGTACCTCAAGGGGACTATGATTTGGGCATCCAACATCTTTTTCACTTCCCTCTCCATGACAGGTAGCAACATCGGATTTATCTGTCTCAGCTTCTACCTGAAAGGTCTAGCCTCCTCCTTCAGCGGGATCTTGTGCTCAATGACTGACGTGTCGTATGTCTGGAGGTCTTCGTAGGTCCAGGCAAACATGTCAGCAAACTCCCTCAGCAACTTAGTATATCCTATCCTCTGCTCCTCGGTCAGGCTCTTTGACAGCTTGACAGATTTGGGATCCTCTGGTGTGCCTATGTTGCACTCAGTCATATCGGCATCATCACCTGAAATGCTTCCCTTCACTGCCACATCATTCCCATCAAACAATATTTCTAATGGGACCAGCCCTCTTGGTATATGATTGCTTGGCAGTTGAATAATCTGATGGTCAACAACTTTATTCAGCAACTCCTCAGGGTGGTGGTTAGGTTCCTCGTCAGGGTCCTCATCTATATGTAATGCAGAGAAGCCATCGATGGATTGGAGGAATTTCTCAATCTCTTGATCATCTTCGAATACCTTCCAATGTTTGACATTGTCTGGTACAGAAGGCCTGTATCTTATTTCCACCTCTGATCTGTCAGTGGGCAGCGCAGAAGCTTCGAACAAACTAGCTGAGAAGGCCTGAAAGTCGGCTGGAGCATTTTCTTCCCTTGGAATGAAAGAGATGTTAAAATCGAGGAAGAAACTATCAATAAGGTCCCATACGTCATTCCTGTAATTATTGAGGCGAGGGTGCTTGGTCTGATAGACATTTCTGACCTGCTAGACTATTAATTCTGCATCCCCGAACGCAGCCATCTCCCTAATTCCCATTTCTTTTGTAGCCCTTAATCCTAGAACCAGAGCTTCATATTCTGCCACATTATTAGTGACTTCAAATTCTAGCTTGTATGACAGTGATATGGTATCCTGAGAGGGAGATTTGAATACCACTCCGGCACCTGCACCTATACTGGAAGAGGCTCCATCAAAGAACATCTTCCAAACAGAGGTGGTTGGAGGAGGCATCCCCTGATTAAGACTGAGCTTCTTTCTGATCTGTACAGGGGTCTCAGGTTCATCAGTGAACTGCAATAAGCTAGATCCTAAGTCAGTGTCTAAGGCATAGATGGGATGATTAGTGGGGTTTGCTTCATCATTGACTATGTAGGATAGCTAGGCTTCTCTGTATAATCTCCTATGTTCCCCCCCAAAGACTGGAATGGTGGCATACGTGAGATCCATCTGCAGCATCCCTCCAAGTCTCTTAATCCAAGATCTTGACAACAACATGCCAAACTTGGGGGGAACATCAGCTACCACTATATCCATGACCATGCTTTTCATGGGAAGCTGAAACAGAGAAACTACCAGGTCCTTGATGACTCCCAAACATTGTACCCTCCTGGAGTCGAAGGAATAGAGGTCATGATAGGCTCTGGTGACTTCTAATCCTAGCTCTTCCATGATGGCTTTGGGCATGAGGTTGTGGGAGGCCCCTGAATCCATTAAGAAATTATGCAGCACCTTGTCATGTATGTTCAGGGAGGTGTAGAAGGGAGGGGACGAATCATCTCTATCTTCTACCATGGGACCTAGAACCACTGCAGGCCTTTCATCTTGGAGGTTTATGCAGTCTGTGGAAGGGCCAGAGGCTTCAGATTTCAACAGGTCAGAGAAACATTTTTTGATGTTTGATTAACTCAGTGAGGGGCACAGGAATTCTGATCTTTTGAATTTCATGCTCAAAATTAAAGGAAGATGTGAGCTTTGGAATTTCTCTAATCTCAGGAGCATGATTTTGAATAATAGGGGAGAGAGGATGGGCCTTCTTACCTTTGTGGTTGTCTGCTACCTCTTCAGCAGGCTTCTCTGCTCTAGTGGATGACTCAAGAACATCAGGGGCTTCTCTCTGCTTGTCTAATCTCAGGTTATACATGCCTCAGCCACCGCCAGCCTTGTCTCCCTTTCTTAGTTCGTTGCGCTGACCATCCATGAGAGACTCTTCATATGCTGATTTGGTCAAATGAGGGAAAGGGGGAGTGACCTCTAAACTGTGAATCTTTGGCTCAGGTTCGTCCACTTCCTCTTGTTTTTCATCAGCCATGAAATTGTTCTGGAAGGGAGCCTGAATTCTTTGGTCATCTCTGTCTCTTTCCTTTTCTTTGTGCATAGTTGGAGGAGAAAAATTGTTTGGCCTCCTGAAACCTCCTCTGTTCTCGGTATTCTGGGGGCCTTTATTCATTTGTTTCCTTTCCATATGTATTCTCTCCATCTCTTCTTTCAAAATGTTCACCAGCTGGGTCAGCTCGTTTACTTGAGGATGGGACAATGATGGGCCAAGGATGGTGGAGTCAGAAGTCAAGGCTTCTGATTTTCCTTTTCTTCTACCTGTGTTGGCCTTGATCCTCAGTCTGTCTGTTGCTAATATATTATATTCCACCTCTATAGCTGCATCTTGCATCTGAGCTAAAGAGGTGGATCTCCTTTCTCTTAATACGAGACAAAAATCACGGTCAAATGCACTAGCATATGAAATTTGAGCAGATGCTTCCGAAGGCTTTATCTCTGCAGGAATTTTGTTATACATCTTATTGAATATTTTGGAGAAGTCAGAGACAGACTCTCCTTCCTGCTTCTTCAGGGACCCAAACTCAGTCATGTAATATATATAATCTTTTCTATCCCCCCACTATCTCAGGAAAACATTATCCAGAGCCTCAATACCAGCAATAGATCCAGGGGCCAGTCTCCTTACCCACTTCCTAACTTCATCATCCAGGCTCTGGACAAAGACTCTCATCCAGACATCTTCATTTTCAATATTGAGGTTGTCTGCATAACTATAAAAAGCAGCCAGGTGCTCTTCAGCAGATATGTCTCCCTCCCCTGTGAACTTGGGCATATACTTCAAGTAGTCTCCAGCAGGGAGAGGGTTCATGGGATGAGGCAGGACCAAAGGAGCATATCTAGCAGTGACTATAGCATCCATTATGTTCGGAGGAGGATTAACACCAGCCATAGGGATGTTGAGTGGAGGAGAACTCAGAGGACATGGAGTTTGAACAGGTGAGGAAGGAAAAGAAGTCCTCACAGGAGATGACGGGGAAAACAGAGAGAAGTCGAAGGGACTTGAATGCACAGGTGTTTCTCTCTGTGGAGCAGTAGTAATTAAAGGAGGAGTAGAGAAACCCCCTGAGAGGGGAGTGACAAGGATATCTCCTTCTGATACTAGACCAGGAGGGGAAAACTCAGCAGGAACACTCCCAAAGTTCAGAAAACGGGAAACTTCGGAGGATGGACGACTAGGAAACTGAGAATCTGAAAATGGAGTTCTCACAGAAGGGGAGGGCGTATTACCTTTTTTATCGACAGAAACTTCTTTTGCAGCTCTCTTTCCCCTTTTGCGCACCACTTCAAAGTATGCTTCTGGTGCAGCCAAAGGCAAATGTGGATTTGACCTCGTATTTCTTCCTCTCGAAGCCACAGTTGATAGAACGGGTTCTCCCCAGCGGAGTCATCACAGTGGAGTCGCCAGGTGCACAGTAGCAATCTTCAAGTTCTGATATCTGGTGCACCTTCAGAAATCAGTTAGTCGTTGTCATTCTGCCCAGGGAAAATCTTCAACTTTGTCCCCGACAATGGCGCCAGAAATGTTGGCGTTCAGAAGTCACTCCTGGATTGCTAGCAGGAGCAGAGCCCGAAGCCCATCAGTTTAATGTCACGATTTGCTTAAAGAGTGATCAAATGGAGGAAAACTTAGAACAGCATCGCATCAACTCAGAAACCAGACCAGGCATGCATGAAAGAGTGAGGTCTTGATAAACTCCAAACAGTGAGTCGTAGTAAAAAGTGAGTAGGTGGAAGACTTTCGCAAGAAGAGCGCAATGATCTATTACAGACATCCGGTTTACAACAGACTGAAGAAGAATGCATTCGAACATAAAATCCTTTTATATTCAAACACAAATACCAGAGGGCACGAGAACGTCACAACAAATCCTTTATTGTAACAAGCTGCTCTACTGTGAATCCTCAAGCAAAAGATGAAACAAAGATGAAAAAGAAAGGAAACTGTTTGTTATAAACCAAGAAGTCTCAAACACAAAGGCATAACCAGGAAGCCAGAGTATTTGCTGAAACTTTACAGTCGGGAGCTTAGCTCTACCATCGATAGATACAAAAATGGCAAAAATTCCTACATATACTCAAAATAACAACAACAGCGGAACCAAGAAACTGCATTGAAGGCTTTGCATCTGCATGGCTTCTGACACCCTGCAGCCGCAATCTTTGAATAATCGTGCAACTTCTGGTAGACACGATAGATCTTCTGACAGTTACATCAGCGAATCGACGTGCTTTTAATTTATTGCAGGACGTCCCCATTATAGCGGAGACGATGTCTAACCACCCTCAACCACCTCAATAACTGCTTCTTGGGATTGAGAACGGCCAAACCAACTCAACATCTCGGGATAGGGAAGACTTCTCGCGTTGCCACCTGGAACAACCGAATAGCTCGAGGGACAGACATGAGGGCCAACGCAGAGGACATGGTGTATTTTAGGAGTGGCGAGAAGTGAGAGTGATGACAGAGGGGAGTGACAGAGGATTATCCATGGCGGAAGACACCTAGGTAGATGTGGAGAAGACGGGAGAAACGAATTCACCTTCGGGTGGGAAACTGATGTGGAAATGAACGGGACGCGTGGCAGGAAATGAGTGGATGGTGGGAAGAAAGGAGAGCCATGCAGACCAGAGAGGAGAGGTGAATGGATGACACATGGCGGCAAGGGAAAGGCAGACAGAAAGATGACATGGCGGGAGGCGGGCCCATGCGGATTAAAGACAGGGCAGCTGAGAAGGTCAGGGCAGTGCCCGTGCCGTTGATCTGGGCTCCTCGATCGTGGCCGTCGGAAACTGCATCTATGATTTCAGACCCCCCCCCTCTGCTTAAAGGTAGAAAGGCGGGGGGGGTCCGGAATGGTCTTCACCATCGTTGATCCGGGCGCGCTCATCTGGACTGTTGGAGAGATGCACCCCCGATCTCGGACCCCCCCCCCTTGCTTAAAGATCGGAAGGAAAGGGGTGTCCGGAATTTGCTATACGTCGTCGATATGGGAGTGCAAATCTGGACCGCCCGGTGTTGCTTGCTGCTTATCACGGGCGCATTATTACCCGAAACTTTGGACAAGTGGGTTTTTACCCCTTCTTTTATGTTCTACCCCCATATGCAAGAAATATCGCTAACAGTTGTCACTGTGCTTAAACAATTATATCCATTTTTAAACTCATTACAAAACTCTCAATGATGATCACAATAAATAAGTAGTAGAGTATTCAACATCTATCTCACACATGTATAATATAGAGATATATATTCCTGAGGAAACCCATAAAGGGTGAAAACCTCTTCTTCTTTATATGATAAATATTTTATGTACATTATCATTCTTATCAGCACCAACTCATAATGAGGCTACCACCTCTATTTTGCAAGCTGCTACTTGCTGAGAGAACCAACTCTCTAGTTTCTCTAGCACCCACTAGAAGGAACTACCAACTCCTTAAATGTTCCAGCACCAACTGGATGGAAGCACCAACTTCCAGTCATATAGGAACCGACCTGTATATCAGAGAACCAATGTTCTCCCTTACACCACCCTGCCACCCTGGTTTCTCTGGCTGCAACCAGATGGAATCTATAACTCCTTGTGTTCAAGCACCTAATTGAAATTATGAGGACAACAGTCCTCCCTATCACCTCCCAACCACCCTGAAATATAAAACTTTTCTTTCTGTGAATTTATTACAGTGATTCAATAGTTGTCAATGGATTACCAAGCTTATCATTGTTCTACTATGTTGCTCTTCTCTGCCTACATCAATGTCTTCCTTCTTGCATCCTCTTCATCTTTCTAATATTCTCCTCTGTCTTAGCATGCACACCTCAACTTTCTCTTCCTCTCACAGATATGCATCTTTGTTATTTTCTTCTTCTGTGCTTCACCTCCTAAACATCATGCTTCTACATGCATGCAACACACACAACAATAATAGAAATATCTCTTCTCTGTTCTACATTTTTATAGTCTCTGTGCACCTTGTGCATGTTGCATGTGCTATCCCACTGCATACACTTCACTACGTTCATCATCACTGGCCCTTCTCCTGAGATCCTTTGGCTTTGCTGACTATAACAATATTCAACCCACTTCCATCTGTCATTCAACTCTATGATGAGTCTACACTCCACTAGTAGTTGCCTCAAAAATCTTCATCTTATATGTCAATCACCCTGAAGACTCTTTTAATTCTCTGGCAAATGAAATCACTTCCTTCAGGTAGTTACTGAGAGAATATCCACGCATTCATTCATTTATTTCCTTTTGTCTTCCTGAGGAAAAATTTACAGTGGGCATTTATCCTTTCTGGCTAATCCCTTTCCTTTCACATGTGGCCTCATGCGATAATCAAACGCCTATTTAGAAAGCGTTTCATGATTTCATGATCCGAGATATATAGCTGCAAGTTGTCTCTCTCGACTCGTGAAAACTCTGAAAGGGAGGCTAGCTTTGCTAGCTCCTTCCCCTCACTTCCACTAATAGGACTGCTAGCTATGACCACAACCCCATTCAAAAGTGCATTTCATGATTTCGTACTTTGGGGATTCTCTCATGAGTCCCTTGACTCCTCCAACTCCTGGTATCTGAAATGGAGCCTAGCTATGCTAGCTCCTTCCAGTCACACGATTATCGACGGTGACCAAATCCCAATTTGAAAATGCATTTCACAATTTTGTATTTTGGGGATTCTCCCGTGAGTCTCCTTGACTCCTTCCTCTGGAATTCCTGATATCCAAAATGGAGCCTAGAATCTTGCACGCTCCTACCTTCATGTGACCACCGACGGTGACCACGGCCTAATTTGAAAATTCATTTCACAATTTCACATTTTGAGGATTCTATGATGAGTCGTCTTGACACTCCATGTTGCAAACTCCGAAAAGGAGCTTGGATGCACTAGCTCTACTCTCCAACTCTCAACAATCTGACCATGAGATATGACCACTCACTAATCAATTGAGCACTTCTCTCTCCAGATCAATGGTCCATGATCTGTGGTAATCGGATGACTATCCTCCGCCCCGAAACTTCATCTTTTCGGACTTTGGGGGAGTGTTGATGCTAAAACTCCTAAAACAAAACTCCTGGAGTGACATCACTCTTGCCTCACTCGATGATGTGTCATGAGCTGAGTAGCTTCCACGTGTCACTTCTTAGATCGATGGTCCAGATTTGTCCTTGATCCAACGACTGATATTATATCGTCATTTCCCGTTTCACGAGTTCGAGAGGTTACGAAACCTCCTTCCTTTGACCTTTTATAAAATAAATTTTGATCTTTAGCCACGTGTCCTTCTTGGATCGACGGTCCAAATTTGTCCTCAATCCAATGGCTAAGATTATATTATCATTTCATGTTTCATGGGTTGGAAGGATAGAGCACCTTGTGCCTTTGACCTTTCTCTTAGTGAAATTCCAATCGCTCGCCATGTGTCCTCTGGCTTCAACAACTAGGATCATTTCATGATCTCGCATATTGAGAGTTTGAGGGGTTAGAGCACCTCCTCCTTCCTTTAAATTTCTAGCCAGCAAAATGTTGATCTGTGACCACGTGCGTTGCCCGAAGATGGACGGTCCTCCTACTTTCAGGATTTTGTAAGCCCGTTTCTCCTTGCACTTTGAAGAACATGCAGGTTCTCCTAGATCCAATGATGGTCGAACCCCGCGCTTGGATCTAATGCCCAAGATATATCCTCCATCTGTGTGCTCCTTCTGTCTGGACTTATGAATTATTCTAAGCCTGTTTTCCATCATTGTTCCTACCATCACTTTTCTTGCCATCAATGACAAGCTCACTCCAAACTGTAAACCTGCCAACATGTATCCCCCATCATCGACATGAAACTAACGATGCAAGATGGTGAATCAAATGAGTATCGACTGACACAAGAAATGGAAACTAGAAATACTACAGATGGATGGTTTCAAGTGAAAATTCACTTGAATATGATGAGGCACAACAACTGACTTGGAAGCATGGAATCGATGATACCAAGAATGTAATGTGACGACAATAACAACACTCTTCGACTGGACAAAAAAGTATGGTGACATGTGGAATTGGTATGACTCAGAGACAAGCATATTACCCAACTGTAAGATGAACGCAAACAGGTTCCATGTTCAAGGGCAACAATAGCTACCATAAAGGTTTCTCAAAACTTGACCCACTTCATTCAATTTCCCCCCCACTCAGATAGATGAGTACCTATTTTTAATTTAACGAGCTCGGGGAGGGTAACACATGCTCAATATAACTCACCTTCGGTAAGTTCCTCTTCCTTTGTTTAATGAACTAGAAGAAGTAAGGGTTTGGTCCCATATGGGCCCTTCAATGTGTGATTTTAGCCAGTCCAAAGAAGGGAAACCTGGTGGTTTTTCATGTTTAGAGAATCTTAAAAGAACTTAAAGGAGACTCCAGGGTTGTCCTTTTTCATAATTTTAGTATCTGAAGTCCGAAAAAGAGATAAACTGCTACTCAATAGATTCCCATTCAAAACCTTTTAAACAAGTGTAAAAGGAAGCAAGATCACTCTGCAATCTTTTCATGTTTAGAGAGCCTAAATAGAGCTTAAAGGAGACTCCAGGGGGTTCCTTTTTTGTGTAACCTTTACGAGTCTGAAAAAGTGATAAAAGTCTTACTCAGTCACATTCTCATGTATTTACGAGCATGAGAAAGAACAAAGACTAAGCTTGGTTTTGGTTTCATTTTTACACAATCTTGAAACAAAATTAAACTTATGCTTGTAAATTTCCAACATAATTTCCAAAGGTAGGGATACCCATGGATAGTTGGTACTCTGCCCCCAATTTGAAAAGATAGTGGCATAACTCCATAATGATAATCAAAGACTGGAGACATGCCCACCCAATATTCATTTCATTCGTCGACTTTGAGGTTGTCATCAATTTTTGTACAAGATGGAGAAAAATGATAAGGGTGAATGAAAGGAAGGTTCAAAACGAGACCTAATGAAAGACTCGACTTGACATCTACTATATCTAGCTAAAGACTCGAATTGATATCTACTTTATCTAGCGAAAGGATTGACTTGATGGGAGAGGTGACTATTTCATTTTTTAATGAGATTGACATAGGAAAAGAACTATGCTTAGGTATTTGGGTTCAATCCCCATATTTCTATTTAATTTTTTAACACGCTTGCCACATAGAAGAAAAACTATGCTCAGAGATTTTGTTTCATTTTTTAACAAGCTTTCCACAGAGAAGCAAAAAATATGATCATAGATTTTGTTTCATTTTTTAACGATCTTTCCTCAAAGAATAAAAACTATACTCAAGACCTCTGTTTCATTTTTTAATGAACTTTCTACAAAGAAGAAAACTATGCTCGTGGCTCTAGGTTCAATCCCCATATTTTTGTTTCATTTTTTAACAAGCTTGCTACAAAGAGGAAAACTTTGCTTGTGGTTTCGCCTTGATAATGGCTTTCAAGAGGACAATTCTCTGGAAGGAATACATGTCAAGGGACAAACATCAATCATGGCTTCCAAGATATCTTTGCTAGATGGAAGAAAAAAATTATGGAAGGAAAACAATTCAATGACCTCGATAAGGGTAGGGATATCTAGAGTTAAAATCCATATCAAAGATATGACCATGTAAACTATCGGATCTAAGTCAGGAGAAGGGAGAGATTCCTTCTCGTGTGGGGTTGAACGCATCGGGTAGGTCGTTACATAATTGACTCACAGAGGGGTGGAAATCGTTGGCATGTATGGACCTTTCAGGGAAGGTGGATGGTTGACCATCAGATGAGGGTCAATGAATGGAAGTTGTTCGATCATTGTTATCTTTCTATTTTGAGGGAAACACATAACTCGAAAGAGAGTGAACAAAAAATATCTCATAACATAGACATAGTCTCGCAAAGGGAGCAGGTTATAGTCCATGGGGTCGTGAACTACCATCACATCGATGTAGACCATTTTTCCTCCCAAAAGTAATGGGAAACTAAGGAAGGATCTCTAAAGGTTGACTAACTCTTTTGTCAAAGGTCAACAGATTCTGAGTCATAGGGGCAAGCTACGGGGAGCCAAAATATTGCCAAGCACTCACGAATAAGATGCTAGTAGAAGAACCTTCGTCTATTACTGTGTTAGGAATATTCCTATCACAAACCTGCATGGTGATTTGGAAAGGCACGTGAGAGGGAAGACCCGGTTCTGTCAAATGATTCCAATTAATAGAAATCATTTGATTGCTTGAAGGGGGTGCCATTGAGATGGGTGGAGTACCCCCTTGTCCGGGTGAATCAGTATTAACTAGGTATATCTGAGAGGGAATCCTCACTCTTTGAATGAGGAGTGGGATTGACCGATGATGAAACTAGATCGACCACTTTGGTTGCACTCTTCAAGGGAGGAGTGGGATCGATCAGTGATGGAACTGGATCGACCACTTTGGCACACTTTAGATGAAGAGTGGGATTGATTGATGACAGAATTGGATCAGTCACTTGGGTTTCATTTTTTAGATGAAGAGTGGGGTTGATCGATGATGGAACTGGATCAACTACTTGGGTTTTTCGTTCAACCGAGGATGAAACCAGATTGACCACCTGATCATTCGGACTAACCAAGAATGGAACCAGATTGACCATTCCATCAACTAATGATGGTTTGGGAGAAATATTATGATAATTAGTTGGAATTTGAATCTTTTCCAAAATATAAGAAGCCTCATCCATACGAGGGAAAATGTGAGAATAATGATCTCCTTCACATAACAAGCAAGGAAATTTGACAGTTCTAATCTTCTTACCAACCTTAATGTCACTAGTTGATGAGGTGTCACCAGTAGGTCCCATAGGGGATGATGACATGGAATACCACATTTCTAAGACCCTGGGGAGACCGGGGAAATCCCTTAGAAAGTGGTTACCCTTACAGATCCTACAAGGGAATTTGGGTTTAGGATTCTTCGTTTTAATCTTGTTGACTTTATCAACACTCCCAGTATAATTAACTATAGTTGGTTGCTTAGATCCAACATGATCTAGTTTAGTTGGAGGCTTGGTCCCTTTCTGGCTATTCTTCTTCTTCTCTTTTCATTTCTTCTTCTTCTTATCAACCTAGCTACTCGCTTTAGATATTTCACTAGGAGAAGAAGGAGAAAGGGAAGGAGACCTAACTAGTGAAGAAATAGAAAGGTCGACATGAGGTTGATGTGTGGGTGGTGTTCTTACATCTGAATCACTAAGTGCATTCAAAGCACTGGAAATATTTGAGACCACTGGAGTGGGAAACAACCAAACCGATAATCCGATAACAAGTACCGGAATATTGAGTCTGTAAATTCACAAACAAACACCATTTCTAAAAGAAGGAAAGGTGAAAGGCTCCCTAGGAAAATCAGTTCCTTCATTGGTACTCTCGGGATTTGATTCCATTGACATTGACTCAACCTAAGGTCCACTAAGGAAAACAAAAATCACATGCTACAAATCCGGGAAGCAAACAATCAAACAAACCTTCCCACAATGAAACCACTAGTTGGTGATGAAATCCAACATCGCAAGATCAATACAGGAAGGGGCTGGGATAGAGTGGTTGGATCAGTTACGTTGGTGACCTACTTAATGGACTTACGCCTTGGTGCAATATTCCACACAATAATCATGGATTTACACTCCAAGGATCTCAATTGAGTTTGACCAATGTTTGTTCCAAGTACAGCGAAGACTTCCCTTCACCGTCACCTCGTGTAAGGACCCTAAATATTATGGCTACTAAGGTCACCAAATCACAATCAACCTCTAGGTGGGTACAGTCGGCAGTCGAGTCTGAATGTATGGGAAGGATAACAGGTCTAAAATCCTTCAAGAGAACTAAGAACAAGTGGATTGGTAGAACTCCATAGGACCCCTAACAAATTCAAAATTCATGAAGCACCAATACCAAATGAAGATAGTTGGGCCTCAAGAAGAACCCCCAAAATATAATCTGACTACTATGAATGGTTAAGCCTCAGAGGGATAATCTATCTTTCTCTCTTGAATGCGACCTCATGCGTAACCCCTGTGTGAGAGGGGATTCCCAGCTATGCTTATATGAACAAATAGATTTACTGATCCCTAGCACAAGATTATATGTTTTTTTATGGCTTTGGAAAGTTATCTCACATCCTATTCCAAAGCGCTACACTTTCTAATGTAGGTTCGCTACCAGAAAATATAAAAATGTCTAATCAATTTTATAAGAACTTCATTTTAGGGTTGTTGTTTACTGAAGGGTGTGAAAGTGAAACTGATGATTTTGTAGACTCGAATCCAAAAGAATGCAGAAAAATGAGATCCAAATATTTTTCTTCAATGAATCCTACATACGGGATGGAGAAGAGGTTCAATTTTCTTCAACAAAAAACAACCAATTCCCAAATGCAATTTTCTAAATGTAACCTATTTATATACACTACCCAGCAAAAATAATGCAACTATCTTTCTTTGTTTGATTCTAATACATAAAGATAGCAAATGCAAATCCTTTAACACTACTTTACTTTCAATCAACAGAAAGAGTCAGATGCAGATGCAAAAGACATGAAGCAAAAAGGGCTTCAAACAAAGCACACACTCAAAACAATGAGAATTGAAAGAAAACAAGTAGGAGATAACATGTTCAAACAAGAAATCATTCAAGGATTCTAAAATCAATAAGCATTCAAGGAATACAAGAAAGTTCAGAGAAGAATCCAAAAACTGATAAGCAGAAAGATAAATCACTCAAACTGTCCTGACAAATAAGCAGCAAGAAAGAGAAATATTGCAATTTCAAAAAGGTGCAAGCTCAAATCAAGACAAAAAAGAGTGATAAGTACCAAATATTCAACCCAAACAAATCCACAAACCAATGTATAAACTATGGGAAAAGATCTTTGCAAGACAGACTGAAAAGACTGAGCAGAAAAGGGCAGAAAACACCAAAACATGAGATCAACGCTCCCTAACTCAAGGGCACATATCGCTATAGAGATATGTAATAAATTGAAGAGGATCATTGATTACCTATCAACTCTCTGTGATGCACTATAGGGGAGCACTTCGCTCCCCAAAAACTCAGAACATAGGCTTAAAACTTAGAAACAATCACCCAGAATTGCCAGAATTTTGTAAAATTGTCAATGAAGAAAGAAGAAAGGAAATAGATCAATGACAAACAAGAAAAATGATCTAAAAGGTAGATATGATCCAAGGAAATAAAAATCAATGTTTGTCCCAAGTGGAGTTGCCAATTGTTGTTGTAGATAAATCCCCCTGCGGATAGGTAAATATCCCCTTGGACTCTAGACCCCTATACCAAGACAGAAAAGTGAAAATGGACACTAACATTCCTTTGAATCTAACTAACTAATTAGAAAGAGAAGGAGAAGGAAGAAAGTGTAATGCACCTTATTCCGATTTTTTTCCTTGCTACTCCAACTTGAGCTTGATCTCTAAGCTCCTTAGCATTGTTTGACACCTACAATGAAATGGACAACAAGACAAAGAACTCTTACTCTACTCTATAAGATTAGTCCAATCAAATCCATCTATAATACAAACACATGTAAAGAGACATAGGTTATAATGAAATAGGCCAAGCAATATATTAATGAGAACTCTTAAAGAAATACAGACTATAGATGCAGTTGCAGTAGCTTCCCCAAGTCCTCCTCGTCCATCCCTTACAAAAAGATCCCAAAATAATAGGTTCCATATCCTAAATCTTTCTCCCAAGACCATAGTTTTTATACCTCAAATATCCACCATTCTCATTTCTCCATGTAAATCCCTCATTATATAGGATTTGGAGGGTTAACCACCATGGAGAGGATCACTCATCAAATCCACTAAAATGGGATCTCTAAGATATTTAGGGAGAAAATATATCTTAAGGATTTTAGGGAGGAAATATCTCTCAAGGATTTTAAGGAAAAAATATTTCAACCATCCATGAGATCCTCCAGCTTCCCTAAAACATAGGAAACCATATGTGAGGTGGATTATCACACTTACTTAATTTATTTTTCATGAATATTAATAATAATTCATGTGCACTTGGTATTTTGGCCTTCATCTAACATATCTTTCCTCCACATTGACTAGGGATTGTGACATAGGTTATTCCATGGTGTCAAGGTGTATGAGACACTTATATGACATTTACGACACTTAGGGAGAGGTACCTAGGTGTGGAAATTTCATGTGTAACACTCTCCCTTCAAGGTACAAGTTAATTTTTATATTCCCATATTTAAAGGTCAGATAGATGTAGATGCCCTAGAAAAATGGTTAAATCTATTAGAATATTATTTCTCTGTTCAAAAATTTTCTGACAAGGAAAATATCACCTTCTCACTCCTCAAGGATCTCCCCCATGTCAAACATTGGTGGGAAACTTACTAGGATAAAATTTCCATAGAGGAATATGGAATATATGGGGTCGAGCCCACTTGGGATTTTTTTTTGGATGCAGTCAAAGAATAATATTATCATGCTGATAACTATGAAGAACAGTACATGAGATGGACGACACTGCAGCAAGAGAAGAGCCAAGCAGTGTTGGAGTTCATAAATAATTTCCATACATTATGCACCAAGATGGGTATCAAAGACTCTGAGAGACATTTGGTTTTGAAATACCATTGCGCTCTACATAGGTACATCCAAACCGAAATGGATTTCCTAAACATCTCATCATTGGGATTTTCCTATTTATATGTTGTCAAAATCGAGCAGACATTTAGGCACCGGAACAAATGGGAATTCAGGTCTGCAAATCTGCAACAAGCAAAGCATGATAAAGACAACCTTAACCAACAATCTCTAGACAACCAATCCAAGACACAGGACAAAAAGGTAAAGTAAATACAAAGAGTGACACTGGGAAGTGGTGTGACTTCCACAAAATCCCCTGGCACAACATCGATTAATGTCGCTCGAAAACATCATTGGTGGCCATGGTCAAAGACACGGAGCCAAACCCTGATTTAGAATCCGATCTAGAAAATATTTAAAATAGACAGATCATCGACGTAGACCCCACTGCTACTATCATGACCACAATAATTTAGCTAAAATAACCAGTAGAGCCTGAAGAGGGGGAATGCCTCTTATATTCATAGATGTGGGTGAAGGGGGCCCCATTGCATTTCATTGTTGATAATGGAAGCCAAAAGAACCTCATCTCAACTAAAGTCGTCAAACAGTTGGGCTTGTCGACAACACCACACCTACAACCATACAACATCAGGTGGCTTCACATGGGATGAGATATTTGCGTCAGGCAGTAGTGTCACCTGTCACATGGCATCCATCCCTTCAAGGATGAGGTAGTGTGTGATATTTCCCCTCTTGATGTCTGTAATTTTGTTTTGGGTCAACCATATATGTGGAAATCTCATGTTATCTATGATTCTAGAACCCATAGTGTCATTATTACTCTGGGATGTCATCTCTATAGGATACTAGAGGTAGTTTCGACTACTTCTCCACCAACACAACACCGTAAGGTAATCTCTCATACTACAAAATTCATCCTCTTCACAGTATGTTCAAAGGATGAACAGAAGACCACTACAACCACTACATCCACAACACCTTATATCCAACAAAAATAGATTATCAAAGGGAAAGAAGATATTTTTTCTTCACCTAAAATGGTGCCTACACAATGCCCCATCAAACCAAGAGACAACAGGTCGGTGGAACAGATTCAACCCCTCCAGCAATAGGTTTGTGACAGTCTTCCACAAGACAATAAGCATAACTTATCCTACAAGGCATGAAACTCACCAAGATTCAGATTCATAAAATGATTTCCCCTCTTCTCTGGGCACTCAACACAATGGAGATCATTTCTTCCAAAGGGGGGAGGATTGATCCAGGTGTATATTGGTGGCAACCCACCTATTCCAACTGGCTCCTCTTGTAATTTTTTAGTTCAACATGTTCTTATGTACTTATTTGTAATTTTGGGATTTACACTTCTAAGGCCTTCTAAAGCCTTACACATCTTCCATGTGGATACTAGTGGCCTCCCACCTAATCCAACTAGCTTATTTTGTATATTTTTATGTCACCAAATCTTGATGTACTTCTAGGGTTGTTTTGGGAACCTAAACAGTGTTTTTTTGGCTCACCATAGTCAAACTATATCTGGAGTTAGAGTTTGATGGCGTAATTCATATTTCTTGAAAATACCTTTCCAACGGGCCATCACGTTCCTAAAACAGAGATCGTATGAAAAAGTTACAACCCCGAGAAGTTAATGTACTAACTTACCCAAACGGAGCCCACATTACTTTTGGTGTTTCATTTCCTAGGGTTAGGGTTTTAGATTTCTAGGGTTTTGGCATTCATGTTTATCATAAAAATGCCTTCAGACCCTCATTGTAATAATCTTCTTATGAATGAGTGTATCCCTCACATCTCTTCTCAAAGATAAAGTTGTCACCATTCTAGCGAATCTTGCACTCTATATTTTTACAGTCTCTTTACAGTTCTTTCATTAATAGAAATCAAGTATTGTTGTATTTCATTGTAATATCTATACTTTCATTTCATTCTGAAAATAATCCAGATCAACCAAGGTGAAACACTTGGGCGTATGTACCCTTTCTTCAAAAATTCTTCCAGTTGCATTTGTAATTATTTCAATTCAGGTGTACTCATTATGTAAGGTGATTTTGATATTGGGGCATCTCTTGGTACTAAATCAATAGAGAATTATATCTCTCTCTTTGGTGTAAATCCAGGTATTTCTTGGAATACATCTTCAAACTCTTGCAATACTAGAAAATATTCAAGTCTTGGTCCTTCTTTCTTTTCTGGCTCTTCCACATGAGATCCATACAATTTACATCCTTTCTTGAAACATTTCTTCAATTGTAAGTCTGAAATATCCCTTATAGAAATGGTTCTTGCAATTTAATTCACAGTGCTCTATTTTCCTTCTTTATAAAGACATGTAAATGTCTTGTTATGAAAATATAGGACAACATGGTGTTGGTCCAACCAATCCATTCTAATTAAGATTTCATAGGATCACGATGGGATGATATTCATTCAACATTAATACTCACTCCATTCATATTTATTGGACAACCTTTGACAACCTCATTGATCCTTCTTTTGTTTCTAGTGGCTACCTGAACCAAACTTGACTTTTCAAGATTAATTTTCTCCAAATGTAATCTATCCACTATTTTAGGATCAATGTAATAATGACTTGCTCCTAAATCAATTAAAATAGCAACATGTTGATTAATGATCTTACCTTCCACTTCGATCATATTGGATTGGTACTCTTTTTATCGATCCTCTAAGGATGCATATATTCTTCCCTTGTCTTATATTTCTGTATCTTCTCGGATGTTGTGCATGGTCATCATTTTATCTCCTCTGTAAGGGAAATCCTTGTATAGGTGATTTTATTTTCACTCCTAACATTGGATTAGCGTTCTTCCTCTTTTCCCTAATGAATCTTCTTTCTTGGATTCATATTTAGCAGACTGATCTTGCTGATTTTTATTAGGGATGTTTTTGTTGAAAGGAGGTTTGAATCCCTTCCTCTGATAATATTTCTCCTTCTTCTTATCCTTCAAAGAGTTTTTCATAGATTCTCTACCCTTGCCTTGATCATATAGGTACTTATCCTTCCTGATGGTCTCTATCAAATTCCTAGGCTCATCATACTGAATATTTTCCTTATAAAAGGATGAAAGTTCACTTAAAAACCTTTGTATCTTCAATTTTTCATTCTTAATAAATCCTACATACTTCAGAAATACCAAGAACTTATTCTCATAATTTGTCATGGTCATGCTTCCCAACCCGAGTTCAAAGAAATCCTACATCTTCTTGTCATAGAAGTTCTTTGAAAGGTACTCCTTCTGAATGTGTTTCTTTAATTTCTTCCAAGTGATCTTGCTCTAATTTATGTGTTCAACTTGCTTAAGATGATCCCACTTCATATCATTTTTTCCATGTAAATGGTATGTGGAAATTTTGTCTTCTAGGTTTGATGAGTAGTTATTTAATTGAAAATGAATATTGAGTCCAAGCAGTCATGCTTTGAAATCATCTTCCTTTTCTCTTTCACCATCAAAGGATGGTGGCTTAATCTTCCTCAACTCTCCTCACAAACTGTCCATTTCATGTCTTCTTCTTTGATTCCTAAGAAGAGACACCTCCAGACTACTCATGGAGTCCTCAAATGCATAAAATTTCCTTGATGAGTAAGGACATGAGTAATATCTATGAGTTATTATAGCACTTATTGAATGAACAACTCTTCTGAAGTTATTTCTTCTTTCATGATATATACCTTCTTCCTCCTTTGAGTCTGATCCATTACTTGCTTGCCTATGTAACTGATTTAGGCTTTGCATCACTTGAGAATTTATCTGATTTTATTCTCTCATCAACCTCTCATTTTCTTATTTCTAACTCTGCACTTCTATTTTTAGGCTTCTCATAGTCTCTATTAATGTTTCTCGTTCCCCTCTTCTCCTGTGCCCATTTGATTTTGTCTCTGCATTACCAACACTGATATTTTGAGCTTTAGCTTCTTTATCATGGCTAAAGGGTCCCTCTCCTTCCTAAATTTATTGAATATGCATTATTATATTGAACTATTATGTTTGTACTCCCTAATTCCTCAAAATGTGCAAGTAACCATTTTGTTAGAATTATGCATATTATAAAAAAAGTTGTCAAATAATGTTGCATGTCATTTTTCTGCTCAATTCATGAAGAAATATATCACCATTCTCCAAATTATAACAACTCAATATTTTTCTCCTATGAATCATATTTCCAATGAATATACTCATGCCTCATTTCAATCTCTGAGTTGAAAGTTATGGCTTCTCGAAAAATCCACTTTCATCCTTTTTGTGCAATTTTTCCACTGGTGCAATTTTATTAAAGTGCCAACTTTTGTCAACAAAAAAAGAAAATATATCGGGAAATAGAGAAAATTTTGTATGATACATAGTTAATAATATTGACAAGGAATCCATAACAACTCTTCTCTTTTCAATTAGATACACCAATTAAAAACTACAACAATCTGGAATCTACAACTTTGTCCTTTTTCACCCTTTTTTCCAAACATTTTTTAGCAAAACTGACGATCTCAAAATCTATGCACTCCTGGAAAAATTTAAATAAACCAAAGTTGTTTGTCTGAATTAGTATATAAAATGTTGTGTAAATACAAATTTTCATTTTTTTGATCTAGGGTCACTTTTTCTACTTTGAAAATCTCAAAAATCCCAAAAAAATGGCCCAAAATAGTGGATTTTGTCCTATTCCAATATCCCCATTTCAATCCCCTTAGGATTTATTAATTTTCTTCATGTTTTGTTTTCGTATCTACTTTTTGGAATTTCTCCAATATTTTCAACTTAATCTGGACCTTTGTTAATGACCTGGACCCAGATCTTTAAAACCCACTATTTTGCAATTTCTGACAAATTCAAGAAGAATTGAACGATGACCCTCTCTGACACTTTTGTATATCTCCTCTATGTGGAAAAAAATCATAATTTTCATCTCAATTTGACTTAATTTTCCCTCGTTATGGAACATTTTTTCTAACTGCGATTTGCACCATCGATCTCAATCGGAAGCATTTTGTACCATTGATATTATTTATATAGGAGATCAATGATCGAGGATCAGTGATTTACTTTTCAAACCAAACCTTCGCATTGATATCCCTAAATCCCGATCATCAACCATTGACCATCAGCCATTTTTTTCTGCAACCAAAATTCACCCATGAATCTTGTTGATGCTCAAACATCAACCATTGGTGATCTTCCCTGACAAACCAAGATTGTTTACAAATTTCGTCGAACACCGACCATCGATGATTGACCATCCCTTCGCTAACATGGGAAATATGTTGATGTGGCATGACACATGGATGATGACCTGAAATGACATGTCATCCTAATGAATCAACTTAGATGAAGTGGCATGACACATTGATGATGATGTGGCATGACACATCATCACTTGCCTTTCTCCATCATCCAATAGCGGTCAAATATTTCCTTTTTTTGAATGAAAATTGACCCAAAGGTATCAATCTCTAATCCATCGTCCATTAGCAATCAGAGATATCTCCTGGAAAACTTTAACACTTCGCCAAAACTTGTCTATCCCTGACCATCGTTCATCGACGATCAGATATTTTTGTTGAAGAAATGAAAAATTCATCAAATTCTACCAACCTGTCACCATCATTCGTCGATGATCATATATTTTTGTTGGCAAATTTCAACACTTAGAAATTTTTGGCCAAAACCCAGGTGAATCTGGGTCATTGAATCCCACTCAAACTGATCTCTATCATCAATTCTATGAAATCTTCCTTGCACTACAACAACCATCAAAATATTAATTTTCAACCTTCCAAGTTGAATTTCGCTCTGCAACTCTACAAATCAACCCCATTAAACTTCTCATACAATCTCAAATTATTTCAAACTCAATTTTTCCCACGAATTTAGGGATATTTCTCTCTAATCTTTCCATTTTTCACAAATTCATACAATTTGAAAATATGCAATAGAGAATTTTTCTAATTCACACTTGTTACAAGTCCAGTGTTTCAACCAGAAGCTCTGATACCAATATGTAACATACCCAGCCACCCCCGAGCCGGGAACGCTACCTCAAAAACTCACTTCTAAGCTGATTTCAAATTCTAATAACATTTAATTTATAGAGAAGCATGAAAGATACATGATAACATCATATGCAATAAATAGTAAGAATTCATATTATAACATACAAATCTTAGAGACAATAATTAATACACAACTGAAATAAATATATAAGCAAAGAAACACATGACAAAGAGAAATTATCTTACTAAAAAAAATTCACCAACTGGATGTAGACCATGGATGTTCCACCCAACCATGGACACTATTGTTCCAAGTATCAATAACAATTCAACCCTGAGTTAGGGCTACGAATCCACAAGGATGGTTCTAGGGTGTCACTCAACTTCCCAAACCAATCAATACTCAAGCACTCAAAGGTTCCTCAATGCACAAAAATCCAAAGTATACCATCTCTCTTCTCTCCAGCCTGCACAATCCAAGAGAATGGACCCCCTTCTCTAGCATGTAGTCCCTCAAGTTGTCCACCTCCCTCCAGGGCTCCAGTGCATCTAGTCAAGACTATCCATGTTGGGCATCTGTTATAACCCTAAAATGCACCATACAGGTTTACCTGGCATCAGGCCAACTCATGCCTCTTCCTAGCCAAAGCCATACTGAGTAACTCCTCAAAAACCACTCAAAACAAGCAACCCATGCCCTAACTTCTTACTGGGCGCGGGCATCCGCTTGCTGTCCTCTTACTGCACGCGGGTATCCGTGGGCTAGCCTAAAACAGCCCGTGAGTACCTAACAATGCAAAAAATCAGGGAAGTTTTCGCCGAGACTCGGGGCTTTTTGTCAGTTAACTGAAACTCTCCGCCATGCATGGCCGAGAGTTCGACTAAAACCCTAGCTCTTCCTAACCTATAAAAGGAGGGGTAGGG
>ML819454.1:321537-343029 GCA_009831015.1 Picea engelmannii
AGTTGATTCTTCCATTGTTTGCTCGAAAAGGGGTTGAGATTTTGGGTAGAAGGTTAAAAGTTCAATCTTAAGGGTCATTTTCTGCGTATAAGTTTAGAGCCCTAGCTTATTAGTCCGTAGGGTAGAATACCCAACAACAACATCTTAGGACTCGCAGCTGTGAATAAAATTTAGTACATGTTAATGAATCTTAGGGATGCAAGCATTAATTCATGACTAGAATACACCAGCAGTCACTATAACCATCCAACAATGGCTTCTCTCCCAACAATTCATTTTTCCTTTCCCCAACCAATATCAAGGATGAATGAGTAACAATGAATGAAAGAGTGAAAGAGTAAATGGAGAAAAACAAAATGAAGAGTGTGAGAAATGAACAATGAATTAACCACCAAACAACCCAAAAATGGGTTTATATATTTACTTGAAAATTAAGAACCACATGGCCTTTCCCCAAGAAGCACATGTAACGACTTCTCTCCATTAACACAATTATGTGTAACACACCCATGGTGGGGCGTAAAAAAAAAAATCCGTTCTCCTTACAAAAACAAATCCTCTCTCCATGGTCTCTAATTTGGCAAGTCAGGGGACTACCCCCCGTTTTCTTTGACGACCATCGTATATGACTGTGGGTTACGAACGAACATCAATCACATGATTGCGAGCATAGAAGATGGTGGTTTGAGTCTAACTTCTTTTCTCCCCACAATTTACCATGACCCACCACATGTCCCTTTCTCAATAACGTGGTTCTGATTGCGTCCTACCCTCTAACCTTTAAAGTTCGAGTGCTTTCTCTCCCCGCAATTCAACATGACCTTTGATCTCATGATCTTCACAGTACTTTTGAACTGATGGCTCATATCTGCCCATTTTTAAATCAAGGGATGTGATTTTCTTTGAGACTTCAACGTTTGGAGTTTTCAACTCTCAAACCTTTCTTTCTCTGCAGTGGATATCTCCCATAGTGGAAGATATACTGACACCTGTCCCTCACAACTGGATGGTTCAGATGAACTTTCTCTCTCCAGCCTTTAGGAGTTCTTTTTCAATACCTTCTCTTTCTTTCAGAGTGATTTCTCCCAAATTGGTAGATCGTTTTCCATGTGTCCTCTCCAAATCAATGGCCCTGGTCCTCATCAGGACTTCGACACTTTTCAACCAAGACCAAATCAACAGCCTTCAGTTCCTTTCTCATTCAACGATCAAGATTCTACTTCAATATTTCAGCACTTTCACCTCCTACTTTCCTCTGGAGTATTACATACATGGAGTTCTAGATATGGTGCCATGCGTCTACCTCAAATCAATGGTTCTCATCTGCTCCGAGACTTCAGCCTTTGAAAATATCAAACCTTAAATTCTCATCGCTCTATTTCTTTCAGAACTTTCTATCCAGAGTTCACAATCTGATGACATGTGTCCTCCTTCATATCGATATCTCCCAGCTACTTCGGTTGTTTAGGCTTCAATGATTTCAAACTATTCTCCTTCGCGTTCTCCTTGAGTGTTTTCGCCTGAAGTTCACAATCTATCTCCATGTGGCCTCTGGATCTAATGGTCCATATTCTCTTTGGGTCCTTACCTAGAGTCCACATATTCATGCCACCTATTCTTTGGATCTGACGATTGAGATTCACTTCGGCTCTCCGACTGCTGGGCTTCAAGAGTTTCAACTCTCAACTGAAACTCTCGAAGTGATTTATCTAGAGTTCATAATCCACCGCCACGTGTCTCTCTGGATCCGATGGTCCATGTCTTCTCTAACTCTTCGGGCTTCGGGAGTTTCAAATCTCAACTAAAACTCTCGAAGTGATTTCTCAGAGTTACTGTACTGCTGACACGTGTCTCCTTGCAATCAATGGTCAGGATCTACTACGGCATTTCACCTCCTCCTAGTCCATGAACTTTTTGAGTTGTGGATCTTGTGCCACATGTCCTTTTTAATGATGGATGGTCCCAAATTACTTCGAGACTTTGAAACTTTGGTAAGTTCATTCTCCTGCATGTGCAAAGTGTTAAGGCTCATGCACCTTGCTCTGATTAGACAACGATTGATCCTATGAGCTATGATCCAATGGTTACTTTCGCTCCTCCTCCTGAGCTTCTAACTTCCTCTGACTTAGAAGAGTTTTGTGGATGTTCAAAGGCCTCAGCCTTCATTCTTCCTACAAGATCAACTATATTGTGTCTCACTTTTTCTCCTGAAAACGTTATCTCTTCTAAGCTTTCCAATTCTCTCAGACTAACGATACCGAAGGACTCTATTACTCTGTGAATTTCCTAATGGGTTCACAACCAACCATCTCACAATTTTTCAAGGCCTGGAAGTTATGATCTATCCAATACCAAGGTGTTCGTTGATGGATGGTTCACCATAATTGCAGGGCCCCAACGTGCGTGCTCTTTATCAGAGAGCTCACCCTCCACAATCTAGAAAGTACTCGCCCAACTAGGTCTAACCGGAGTCATTGATCTTCCATCCCAACAAGATCAATGGCATTGGTGAATTGCGGGCCATGAACTAGCGCATCCTCTACTTTCACCTTCACTCTTTGCAATGAATCCCCACCCTCGATCTCCATCCATAGATTGACGGTTCATAATGATTGCAGGGTCTAACCTCCACAATATGGGGAAGTTCTCACTTGACTCTAGTCTAATCCTAGTCGTTGATCTTCCATTCCCGACAAGATCAATGACATGGGTTGATTATAGGCCCTGAAATAGCATGTCCACTAATTTTCAGCTTCCCACTCCACAATGATTCCCAACCATCAAGTTAATCAAGCGGATGGTGTTTGATTCATTCACCCTAGTGGGTGTTTGAATCGATCTGATGATCAGGATGGCCTCTCCTCCCGTTAAACGGCTTGCCTCCATCTCCACTATCAGATTCTTAAGTCATTGGTGGTTTAGGTAACTTGACTATCATTTGATTTGACATCTCCGAGCTTCGAGCTCCAAAGGTTCTAAAACCTTCATGAGATAACTCCTTTTTGCGTAGGGTTCCTAGACCCAGGTCATGTGGATCTTTAGATAAATCTTGGGCTATGATCCCAGCTCTTAGTTAGATTTTTGGTTAAGGAATTAGGCATGAGTTCAAAGGTTCCTAGACTATTGGTCTGAAGGGAACTCCTTCCTAACTCACAGAGCTTTAAGCTCTGAATCAAGGGAAGGTAAACTCGTGAGGTTACCAAATGGTAGCTATGCCAAGAGGCATGCTCCGAATATGGAACGGTGATGTAATTCCCTGGAGACAGTGCCTCCAAGGATTGAATGAGAGCATATGGAAAATCAAATAAAATTATATGTTCTTGATGGAATGAATGTATACTCATAACTTAATCATTTAATACAGAAAACCATTGATAGACATATAACTACATGCATGCATCCATAATTTCCAATTTAAAGCACAAGTCATAAAAAAACTTATCAAAACCATAAGGCGTGATGAAACCAGTGAAAGGGGTGCTCATTTCCAACCAGCCATAGGCTCATTCACTCCAAATGGATTTATCACTGGCCACCCATGAGCTTAGACAATGATGCTTTGATATTCAATCTCTTCCTTCCAACCCAACGTAAGTTAGGGATGAAGGTTACTCTCCTTCTCCCAATATAGAAATAGATAGGGATGAAGGTTACTATCCTTCTCCCAATACATAAATAGATAGGGACAAAGGTTTATCTCCTTCTCCCAATACATAAATAGATAGGGATGAAGGCTACTCTCCTTCTCCCAGCTCAGTCTCTATTTTTTGTGATCATAACTCACTCCAATTCAGTCCTCTCTCAGACCCGAGAGCTCCGACTCTCATCTCTACACTCTTCGCAAGTCTCCCTCTGCCCCAGCCATGCTTCCTTTCTTGCCTTCCTCAGCAAGATTACATGTGGATTGAATTCCTAGTCTGTGTCCAGGTCCAAAAGCCTTACAGATGGATAGTCTACCCCATCCCTCATTAACTCTTGAGGAGGTCCTCCCACCTACCAGCCTAACTATAATTCATTCTTGGGTCAGAGGGTTGTTCTGATCCTGAACAATTCAATCTAGCAAAAGTATTGGTTCGGTGGAGGTTAACAGAACCCTTTTGAGTCCCCTCCACCACATTTTTATAGAATTTGTGGTCTCTTGTTAGCACGTCCCCTTTCTAGCAATCATGCAATATGTATCCATTTTCTATTAAAATAACAAAATTTACATTCATTGACCTTTTATACAATGGTCCATCAAATAAAACATTCACACCTTTGAGTTTTCCATAGTTCTCTGGCCAATATAGTTATAATTACAAATTGGGGGAAACAGGTGTTACAATTCCCTCTCCCTTAAAGGAACATCAACCTTGATGTTCTAACTGTCCACATGATATGTATGTATAGGAGTAAAAAAAATCGGATATGCATGTCTCATGGAATCCTCCATTTCCCATGTAGCCTCATCTGGGCCAAAGTGTTTCCAATGCACCTTGACCTGTGAAATGGTTCAGTTCCTGAGTGAGGTTTCCTTCCTGTCTAATATGCATTGGGGTTTTGGTAGTAATTCTCCCTTTGGCTCCACCTGGATCACAAACTAGTCAATTATATGACTAGCATCATGTATATATTTCTTCAATAATGAAACATGGAAAACATTATGTGCCTTTACTGTTGGAGGAAGTGCTATCCTATAGGATACAGGTCCCACTCTATATAAGACTTCAAAGGGTCCACAATACCAAGGTGCCAACTTGGCATAGGCTGCCATTCTTAGGGAATTCTTCTTGGGTCTTACTCTGAGATAGACATGGTCTCATTCCTTGAACTCTTTGGGAGTTCTTTTTCTCTTGGCATAAATTTTTTGTCTATCCTGAGCAATCTTCAGAATTTGCTTTATCTAAATCACTTTTTGTTCCATTTCTTTCATCATGTTGAGTCTGATTGTAATTCTGTCCACTAGATTACTCCAGTTGATTGGAATCTTGCACTATCTACCATAGAGGGCTTCAAAAGGGCTCATCTTAAAGGATTCCTAATAACCATTGTTGTAGGAAAACTCTACCAATGGTAGATAGTCTTCCCACTTCTTACACTGATGCATTACATGCATCCTTAGCATATCTTATACTATTTGGTTCACTCTTTCTATTTGTCCATCAGTTTGAGGGTGATAGGATGTGTTGAACAACAATTTATTTTCAAAACCAGCCATTAGGGATTTCCAAACACTTGAAGTAAATTTTGTGTCTCTGTCAGATACAATTTTCTTAGGCATGCCATGTAGTCTGAATATATCCTTCATGAATATTTTGGCAATATCTATTGCCTTGCAAGTTGACTTGACAGGGATGAAATGAGAAGACTTAATCAGTTTTTCCACCATGACCATGATGGCATCATTTTGCTTGGTTGAATTTGGTAATCCAATGATGAAATCCATGGAGATGGTTTCCCATTTCCATTCTAGGATTGGTGGGGGCTGCAACAATCATGTTAGATGCCATTGTTCTCCGTTAACTTGTTGGAATTCTAGTAACTTATCTAGATAGTTAGCTATATCTTTCTTCAATCCATGCCAATAGAATTGTTTCCTAGTGGCCATGATCATTTTTTGATATCCTTGGTGACCGGTATATGGTCTCTTATGTAGTTCATCAATTATGAACCTCTTCAAGTCATCACATCTTGGAATATACAATCTTTTTATGTAAGTCAGTAGACGTTCCTCGAGAATATGGTAGCCTTCATAATTTAACCTAGTAGGCTCTTGTCTTAGGTATGAGGTCATGGTCTCGAAGAATGCATCTGTCTCTTGTGCATTTCTGACCCTTTTCCTGACATCCATTTCACAAGTGCTTACCATCACCAAATGAATCATTTTTATACTTTTGCTAAGGGCATCGACCACCCTATTTTCCTTTCCTTTGATGTGTTTGATGTCGAAATCAAACTCAGTAAGGAGAGCTATCCACCTAGCTTGCCTGGCATTAAGTTTTGGTTGATCAAACAGGTGCCTCAACCCATAATGGTCTGTCATAGGCACAAATATCATACCCAGGAGGTAGTGCCTCAACATTTTTAAAGCATGTACTATGGCAGCCAACTCTAGGTCATGGGTCACATAATTGATCTCATGCTCATTAATTTCTTGGATGCGTATCAAATTACACGTCCCTCTTGCATAAGGTCTCCTCTGAGTCCTTCCTTGTAAGCATCTGTACACATGAGAAAATTGTTATTCTGGTCTACAATATTCAACACGGGTGCATGGGTCAGGAGTTATTTCAATTCCTGAAATATTTCTTCACATTTTCATGTCCAAATGAATTTAACCCCCTTTTTTTGAAGGGCAGTGATTGGACAACCAATATTGGAAAACCCCTTTATGAATCGTCTATAGTATCTTGCTAAGCCCATGAAGGATCTGATATTGGATACATCCTTTGGGGTAGGCCATTCCATAATAGATATTATATTATCGGGGTCCACAACCACCCATTCCTTAGAAATGACATGGCCTAAGTAATGGAATTTGTTCTGAAAGAATTCGCACTTGTTAAACTTAGCATAGAGATGTTGCTCTCTTAGTCCTTTAAGTATGACTCTAAGATGTACATCATGCTCTTCTCTATTATTGGAGTAGATTAGGATATCATCAATGAATACCAATACAAATTTTTCCAAAAATTTGTTGAGTACACTATTCATCAAGCACATAAAAGTGGCATGGGCACTGGTTAATGCAAATGGAACCACCGAAAATGCATAGTGACCATACCTCATCCTGAAGGTTGTTTTGTGGATTTATTAATACTTAATCCGGACTTGATGGTATTCATACCTTAAGTTGATATTCGAGAATATGGAAGCACCTCCCAATTGGTCGAACAAGTCATTGATTCTTGGTAAGGGGTACTTGTTCTTTATGGTTGTCTTATTGAGTTGTTTGTAATCTATGCACAGTTAGAGTGTGGCATCTTTCTTTTTCACAAACAAGATGAGCACTCCCCATGGAGATACACTGGGTCAGATGTAGCCTTTGTCCATCATCTCCTTTAGTTTTATCTTGAGCTCAACCATCTCTCGCGTACTCATCCTATATGGCATTCTAGATGCTTGCACCGCTCCTGGTGCAAGTTCTATCAAGAAGTCAATATCCCTTCTTAGAAGTAAGCCTAATACCTCTTATGGGAACACATCCTTGTATTCTCTTAATATAGGGTGGTCCTCTAGGTTTGGTTTGTCATCCACAATAGATTCTAACACCTGTATTGCATATAAGGGACACCCCTTTCTGGAATATTGTTTTATTTGAAGGGATGATATTTGTCTCACTGAGACGAGCTTCTAAATCCCTTGGAGGGTCTTCTTTATCCCTTCTTCATTTACACATTCTAAAGTTTTATGATAACATTCCAACTTAGTTTTATAAGAATCCAACCAATCCATACCAATCAACAAGTCATACGATCCTAGGGGGAGTATGTTAAGGGTCGCTCGGGTGGGCAATCCACCCATGATGAATTGACAAGTTGGTATGACCTCTTCCATTTTCCTTTTGGTCCCAGTAGCTAGTTGTACCAACTACGACTTAACATGTCTAACTGGTTTCATTTTACACTTATCAACAGTCTGAGGGACCACATAACTCAAATTAGAACCAGGGTGAATTAAAATAGAAACTAGATGGTTGACAATCATACCTTCCAACTCTACTACTGAAGCTTGGTGTTGAGCTCGATTATTGTCCAAGGCTATATAGATTTGTGGCATGCTCCTAGCCACATCATTGACAATGGTATCTTATTGGATATTGTATACTCTCTTACTATTTTTTTTTCTGTGTGGACAGTCCCTCAATCGATGATCTTCTCCACAACCCCAACATTTTAAGGGTTCTTTCTTTAGGTTATCAGTCTTTCCTGGGACTATCTTAAAAATTTTATTCCCACTTTGATAGGGGAAATTTTGTTGATGCACACTTCTAGTAGGAAGGCTCATTCTAGAATCATTTCCATAGTTCTTAAATCTTGAGGATTTAAACCCCTTCTTCTTGAATCCCCAACTAACCCTCTTCTTCCAGTCCTCGTGAGGTCTTGTCTTATTCTCGAATAGTTCATAAAAATACCTCACCTTCTAGATCGTTTCTTCTAAGGTCTTTGGTTCATCAAACTCAATTCTATCTCGGTAGGTCTGCGATAACCCACTAATGAATCACTACATTTTTACCTTTTCATCTTTTATGTAGGGTACATACCTCAGTAGCTCAAGGAATTTATTGACATATTCATCTATGGTTCATTGCCCCAGTCTGAGTTTATAAAATTCCTTAGTCTTCCCATCCATGTATTTCTCTAACAGATACTGCTTCCTAAAGTATTTCTCAAGTTGTTTCCATGACAATTCCTTCTCATGGACTCCTTTCACATTCCTAAGGTCTTCCCACCAAATGGAATCCTTTCCATTCAGGTTGAAGATGACTATTCGAGCCTTCAAGTTTTGATAGTAGTCATGGACTCTGAAGTAATTCTTTAAACCAAGCAGCCAAACTTCAACCTCTTCTCCCTTCTTAATTTCTCCATCGAAAGAGGGTGGTTTAGCTTTCTTAAACTCTTTAGGATCATGATTTTTGGAACGCTTCCGATTATTTCCTTTCCTTTGAGAACGTGAGCTAGCTCTGCTACTAGAAGATCCCTTGAAATTGCCAGCTTCCTTTCCAGAGGATTTTCCTGATGAGTGTCCCCTGCCCCTAGTTTGGGTATTCTTCGAGGTACTTCTCCTAGTGTGGTTACTTATGGGGTCATGTTTTCAAATATCATCTAGAATTTGACTTCTCTTCTCACATCGTCGGTCCACATGACTAGTTGTGGGTTCATGCTGCAGTTGCCTTTGTATGTCGGATAAGATCCGTAGAAAGACTGCGTTAATTTCTATTTATTTTTCTTACTCCTTTATCAATATCTCATTGTCATCCTTGCAACTATGTAATTCAGCCCTTAGGCTCCTTACAGTTTTATCTAGATATAGAGGGGTTTCCACCTCCCTCCTTTTGTCATATTCTTCATCTCTATTGTGGGAGCCATCCCCCATTTCATGACATGTCACCATCCTTTAGTCTTCAAGTTTTCCCGTGATTTACTGACTTCTCAAGTAATGAAAAAACACTTATTGCTAGCTAAAAGTATATTAGCTTATGAACAATACATGGTTCAAATCTCTTAAATGCACACACACAGTAGAAACTTTCATTCCTTTCCTCAATAATATATATATATATATATATATATATATATATATATATATATATATATATATATATATTAACCAGACTCTTTAAAAAGGAGGCAAGATAAGGAGTCACTCTTAAAAGTAATATAAATATGGTTTTTGAGCGACTCGTCCATGAGTCCAAGTAGGGCAAGTGTTGTAACCATGCTCTGATACCAATTTGTAACACACCCACGATGGGGCGTAAAAAAAAAAAATGTTCTCCTTACAGGAAAAAATCCTCTCTCCACGGTCTAATTTAAAAAGTTAGGGGACTAGCCCCATTTTTATTTGATGACCATTGTATATGAACATGGGTGATCTAGGTGGATATCGGTGGCCACCCACCTTTTTCGACTAGCTCAAAACAATTTTCTGGCAAATTTGGCAATTTACTATTTTTAGCAGTTTTTAACTTCCGAGGCCATTTTGAGGGCCCAAATGAAGGTTTTTCAAGATAGAGGTTCTCAATGATAGATAAAGGCATGATTGAGTGGCCAAAATGAATCACCTTGATGATACATTTCCAACGATCTATCACACACCTAAAATAGAGATCATATGCAAAATTAACAACCCTGGGAAGTTGATGTACTCACTTACCCAAATGGGGCCCACATGACTTTTGGCACTTCATCTCCTAGGGTTAGGTTTTTGGATGTCTAGGGTTTTTGGAATTCCATTTTATTTTAAAAATGCCTTCAAAGCCTCATTGTAATCATCTTCTTGCAAATGTGAGTAGCCATCACATCTCTTCTCAAAGATAAGTTGCCACCATTCTAGCGAGTCTTTCACTATGTATTTTTACAGTCTCTGTACATTTCTTTCATTAATAGAAATCGTGTATTACTGAATATCTATGTTTATGGTTGCATCTTTGATAAATTTCTGTTATATTATTGAATATCTGCAATATCTTTGTGCATTTCTTTGTTATATCTCTGTTCTCATTTTGTGTCGAAACTAATCCGGATCAGTGGTATCAGAGCAGGCTGCTCTTGAATTTTTTTTCAGTGCATGTCCCCGACGAGGTCCGAGTATAGCAAGTTGGGTCTCTCTTGAATAAAATCACTCTTGCACACCCAAGAAACCCTCAATGGTAGAAGAAAATAAAAACGATGGAGCAGACGATCCTATAAATCTATTGCTTGAGCAAGCTCTCACGCGACAGAGGGACGAAATGATGGAGAATTTTGCCCACATCCTTAAACACCTGCTGATAGCATCAGCCGCATCTTCATCAAGCAGCCACTTTGGAGGCACCTCTCCTTTCAAGGTACAAGTTAATTTTGATATTTTTGTATTTGAAGGACAGATAGATGCAGAAGCCCTAAAAAAATGGTTAACTCTGCTAGAAGGTTATTTCTCTATTCACAATTTTTCTGACAAAGAAAAGATCACCTTCTCACTCCTTAAAGCTCTCCCTCATGTCAAACATTGGTGGGAAACTTACTAGGATAAAATTTCCACAGAGGAGTTCAGAATATATGGGGCCGATCCCACTTGGGATTTTTTTTTGGATGCAGTAAAGGAACAATATTACCCTGTTGGAAACTATGAGGACCAGTACATGAGATGGACCACACTACAACGACAGAGGGGCCAAGCAGTTTTGGAGTTCACCAATACCTTCCATACCTTGTGCACCAAGATGGGTATCAAATACTCCGAGCGGCATTTGGTTTTGAAATACCATGGGGCTTTACACAGATACATATAGACTAAAATGGATTTTCTAGACATCTCATCACTCGGTGTTGCTTATCGATACGCTGTTAAAATTGAGCAGAAATTTAAGCACCAGAAAAAATGGGAATTCGGGTCTACAAATCCACAACAACAAAAGTATGACAAATATGGCCCTAACAAATAATCTCTTGAAAACC
Source organism: Picea engelmannii (assembly GCA_009831015.1). NCBI lineage: Eukaryota > Viridiplantae > Streptophyta > Pinopsida > Pinales > Pinaceae > Picea > Picea engelmannii. Next base: position 332,676 of record ML819454.1, read on the forward strand.
ACTCCAATACATAGGAAAAGAAGGGTCACGGGAAGATAAAGAAGGACACCAAAAAATGGTGTGATTTCCACAAAATCCCCTGGCACGACACCGATGAATATCACTCAAAATAGTCATTGGTGGCCGCGATCAAAGATAAGGAGCCGAACTCTGATTCAGAATCTTATTCTAAAAATATTGGTAAAGGACAGATCATTGATGCATACCCCACTGTTATTGTCACGACCACAGCAATTCAACCAGAAGAACCAATAGATCCTGAAGAGGGGGAGCACCTTTTTCATTCACAGATGTGGGTGAATGGAACCCCGCTGCATTTTATTGTTGATAGCAGAAGCCAGAAAAACCTCATCTTAGCAGAGGTAATCAAACAGTTGGGATTGTGGACAACACCACACCCACATCCATACAACATCGGGGGGCTTTGGCAAGGTCGAGATCTCTGTGTCAGCCAACAGTGTCGATTTTCATATGGCATCCAACCCTTCAAGGATGACATATTATGTGATGTTGCCCCACTGGATGCCTGTGATGTTCTCTTGGGCCAACCATATATGTGGATATTCCATGATTTTTATGATTCTCCACCCCGTAGGGTCATTTTTACTTTGGGGGCTCATCTCTATAGAATACCAGAGGTAGTTCCAACTATTGTTCCACCTAAAAAGTGTCGCAAGGCAGTATCTCATACTACAAAATTCAGCTTCTTCACAAGGTTGCAAGGTGCAAAGATTCCTTATGAAAACCGTCCTCTCATGTAGCCTTGATTTTTGAACAACCTCAGCCTCATCAGGTTCGTGACATACTTCCACAAACTGAGCAGCATGACATCTCCAGCAAGGCAAGAAGCTCACCAAGATGCAGATTTAGCAAACGCTTTTCCCTCTCCCCTTGGAACTCAACGTAATGGAGACCATTAATTCCTAAGGAGGGAGGATTGATCCAGGTGGATATCAGTGGCCACCCAACTTTTCCAACTGGCTCAAAATAGTTTTCTAGCAAATTTGGCAATTTACTATTTTTAGCAGTTTTTAACTTCCGGGGTCATTTTGAGGGCCCGAATGAAGATTTTTTGAGATATAGGTTCTCAATGATATCCAAAGGCATTAAATATCCCCCAAAATGAATCTCCTCAATGATACCTTTCCAACAAGCTATCACACACCTAAAACAGAGATCGTATGCAAAAGTTGTGACCCCGGGAAGTTGATGTACTCACTTACCCAAACGGGGTCCACATGACTTTTGGCGCTTCATCTCCTAGGGTTGGTTTTTGGATGTCTAGGATTTTTGGAATTCTAGTTTATTTTAAAAATTCCTTCAGAGTCTCATTGTAATATTCTTCTTGTGAATGCGAGTAGTCATCACATCTCTTCTCAGAGATAAGCTTCCACCATTCTAGCGAGTCTTTCACTCTGTATTTTTACAGTCTTTGTACATTTCTTTCATTAATAGAAATTGTTAATTACAGTATATCTATGTTTATGGTTGCATATTTGATAAATTTATGTTATATTATTGAATATCTATGATATCTCTGTGCATTTCTTTGTTATATATTCATTGTCATTTCGTGCCGAAAATAATCTGGAGCAGTGGTATCGGAGTAGGCTACTCTTGATCATTTTTTTAGTGCATGTCCCCGACGAGGTTCGAGTATACCAAGTTGGGTCTCAAGATTGTCTCTATTGAAGACAATCTCTCTCACACACCCAAGAAACCCTCAATGCTGGAAGAAAATAAAAACGACAGAGTAGACGATCCTATCAATCTGTTTCTTGAGAAAGCTCTCACGCGACAAAGGAATGAAATGATGGAGAATTTTGCCCACATCCTTAAACACCTGTCGATAGCATCAGGCACATCTTCATCAAATAGCCACTTTGGAGGCACCTCACCTTTCAAGGTACAGGTTAATTTTCATATTTCTGTATTTGAAGGAAAGATAGATGTAGAAGCCCTAGAAAAATGGTTAACTCTGCTAGAAGGTTATTTCTCACAATTTTTCCAACAAAGAAAAGATCACCTTCAAAGTCCTTAAATCTCTCCCTCATGTCAAACATTGGTTGGAAACTTACTGGGAGAAAAGTTCCATAGAGGAGTCTAGAATATATGGGGTCGATCCCACTTGGGGATTTTTTGTGGATGTGGTAAAGGAATAGTATTACCCTATTGGCAACTATGAGGACTAGTACATGAGATGGACCACATTGTGACAAAAGAGGGGCCAAGAAGTTCTGAAGTTCACCAATAGCTTCCATACCTTGTGCACCAAATTGGGTATCAAAGACTCTGAGTGACATTTGGTTCTGAAATATCGCGGGACTTTACACAGATACATCCAGACTGAAATGGATTTTCTGGACATCTCAACACTCAGTGTTGCTAATCGATACGTTGTTAAAATTGAGTAGAAATTTAAGCACCAGAACAAACAGGGATTTGGGTCTTCAAATCTTCAATAATCAAAGTATAACAAAGATGGCCCTAACAAATAGTCTCTCGAAAACCACTCCAAGAGATAGGAAAAGAAGGGGCACGAGAAGACAAAGAAGGACACCAGAAAATGGTGTGATTTCCACAAAATCCCCTAGCACGACACCGATGAATGTCGCTCAAAATAGTCATTGGTGGTCAAGATCAAAGATAAGGAGACGAACCCTGATCCAGAATCTTATTCTGAAAATACTCATAAAGGACATATCATTGACGCATACCCCATTGCTATTGTCATCATCGCATCAACTCAACCAGAAGAACAAATATAGCCTGAAGAGGGGGAGCACCTTTTTCATTCATAGATGTGGGTGAAGGGAACCCCATTGCATTTTATTGTTGATAGAGGAAGCCAAAAAACCTCATCTCAACAGAGGTCATCAAACAATTGGGATTGTGGACAACACCACACCCGCAGCCATACAACATCGAGTGGCTTTGGCAAAGACGAGACCTCTATGTCAGCCAATAGTGTCAATTTTCATACGACATCCAACCCTTCAAGGATGAGGTATTATGTGATGTTGCCCCATTGGATGTCTATGATGTTCTCTTGGGCCAACCATATATGTGGAGATGCCATATTGTTTATGAGTCTCAACCCCGTAGAGTCATTTTTACTTTAGGGGGTCATCTCTGCAGAATACCATAGGTAGTTACAACTATTGTTCCACCTAAAAAGTGTCTCAAGGAAGTATCTCATAATGCAAAATTTAGCTTCTTCACAATTTGTTCAAAAGGGGAAAAGAAGGACACTACAACCACTACAGCTTCACCCCAAGCACCTTCTATCCAAAAGAAACACTTAGGCAAAGTTGTAGCAAAGCACAAAGATTCCTTCTGCACACCATCCTCTCATGTATCTCGACTTGTTGAATAGCCTCAACCTCAACAGGTTCGTGACATACTTCTACAAACTGAGCAGTGCAACGTCTTTAGCAAGGAAAGCAACTCACCAAGATGTAGATTTAGCCAATGATTTTCCCTCTCCCTTGGGAACTCAACACAATGGAGAAAATTGCTTCCTAAGAAGGGAGGATTGATCTAGGTGGATATTGGTGGCCACCCACCTTTTTCGACTAGCTCAAAACAGTTTTCTGGCAAATTTGGCAATTTACTATTTTTAGCAGTTTTTGAATTCCGGTGCCATTTTGAGGGCCCGAATGAAGGTTTTGCTAAATAAAGGTTCTCAATGATATACAAAGGCATCATTGAGCCCCCAAAATCAATATCATCGACAATACCTTTCCAAAAAGCTATCACACGCCTAAAACAAAGATCATATGCAAACGTTACGACCCCGAGAAGTTTATGTACTCACTTACCCAAATGAGGTCCACATGACTTTTGGCACTTCATCTCCTAGGGTTGGGATTTTGGCATTCTGGTTTATTTTAAAAAGTCCTTTAGAGCCTCATTGTAATCATCTTCTTGCAAATGTGAGTAGTCGTCACATCTCTTCTCAGAGATAAGCTGCCACCATTCTGGCAAGTCTTTCACTCTGTATTTTTATAGTCTCTGTACATTTCTTTCATTAATAGAAATCATGTATTACTGTATATCTGTGTTTATGGTTGCATATATGATAATTTTATGTTATATTATTGAATATCTTTGATATCGTTGTGCATTTCTTTGTTATATCTCCATTCTCATTTCGTGCCGAAAATAATCCGGATCAGTGGTATCAGAGCAGGCTGCTCTTGATCATTTTTTCAATGCATGTCCCCGACAAGGTTAGAGTATAGAAAGTTGGGTATCGATCTTGCCTCTCTTGAATACAATCGCTCTTGCACACCCAAGAAAACCTCAATGGTGGAAGAAAATAAAAATGATGGAGTAGACAATCCTATCAATCTATTGCTTGAGCAAGCTCTCACGCAACAGAGGGACGAAATGATGGAGAATTTTTCCCACATCCTTAAATGTCTACCGATAGCATCAAGCACATCTTAATCAAGTGGCCACTTTGGAGGCACCTCGCCTTTCAAGGTACAAGTTAATTTTGATATTATTGTATTTGAAGGATAGATAGATACAGAAGCCCTAGAAAAATGGTTAACTCTGCTAGAAGGTTATTTCTCTGTTCACAATTTTTCCGACAAAGAAAATATCACCTTTGCACTCCATAAATCTCTCCCTCATGTCAAACATTGGTGGGAAACTTACTAGGAGCAAATTTCCAGAGAGGAGTCTGGAATATATGGGGTTGATCCCACTTGGGATTTTTTTGTGGATGCAGTAAAGGAACAATATTACCCTGTTCATAACTATGAGGACCAGTACATGAGATGGACCACACTATGACAAGAGAGGGGCCAAGTAGTTTCAGAGTTCACCAATACCTTCCATACCTTGTGCACCAAGGTAGGTATCAAAGACTCCGAGTGACATTTGGTTCTGAAATACCGTGGGGCTTTACACAGATACATCCAGACTGAAATGGATTTTCTAGACATCTCATCACTCAGTGCAGCTTATCGATATGCTCTTAAAATTGAGAAGAAATTTAAGCACCAGAACAAAGAGGAATTTGGGTTTGCAAATCTGCAACAACCAAAGTATGACAAAGATGGCCCTTACAAACATTCTCTCAAAAACCACTCCAAGACATAGGAAAAGAAGGGTCACGGGAAGACAAATAAGGACACTGGAAAATGATGTGATTTTCACAAAATCCCCTAGCACAACATCGATGAATGTCGCTTAAAATAGTCAATGGTGGCTGAGATCAAAGACAAGGTGCCGAACCCTGATTCAGAATCTTTTTCTGAAAATACTAGTAAAGGACAGATCATTGACAAAGACCCCACTACTATTGTCATGACCGCAGCAATTCAACTAAAAGAACCAACAGATCCTAAAGAGGGGGAGCAACTTTTTCATTCATAGATGTGGGTGAAGGGAACCCCACTGCATTTTATTGTTGATAGTGGAAGCCAGAAAAACCTCATCTCAGCAGAGGTCATCAAATAGTTGGGATTGTCGACAACACCACACCCGTAGCCATACAACATCGGGTGGCTTCAACAAGGACGAGATCTCTGTGTCAGCCAACAGTGATTGTCATACGACATCCAACCCTTCAAGGATGAGGTATTATGTGATGTTTCCCCACTGGATGTCTGTGATGTTCTCTTAGGCCAACCATATATGTGGAGACGCCGTGATGTTTATGAGTCTCGACCCCATAGTGTCATTGTTACTTTGGGGGGTCATCTCTACAGAATACCAGAGGTAGTTCCAACTATTGTTCCACCTAAAATGTGTCTTAAGGTAGTATCTCATACTGAAAAATTCATCTTCTTCACAATCTGTTCAAAAGGGGAATAGAAGGACACTACAACCACTACAGCTTCGCCCCCAAGAACCTTCTATCCAACAGAAACAGGTCGGCAAGGTTGAAACAAAGCTCAAAGATTCCTTCTGCACACCATCCTCTCATGTAGCCCAACTTGTTGAATAGCCTCAGCCTCAACAGGTTCATGACATACTTCCACAAACTGAGCAGCACGATGTCTCCAGCGAGGCGAGCAACTCACCAAGATGTAGATTCAGCAAACGCTTTTCCCTCTCCCCCGGGAACTCAATGCAATGGAGACCATTGCTTCCTAAGGAGGGAGGATTTATAGAGGTGGATATCGATGGCCACCCACCTTTTCTGACTGGCTCAAAACAGTTTTCTGGCAAATTTGGCAATTTACTATTTTTAGCAGTTTTTAACTTCTAGGTCCATTTTGAATCTCCTCGAGGATACCTTTCCAACGAGCTATCACAGGCCTAAAACGGAGATCGTATGTAAACATTATGACCCCGAGAAGTTGATGTACTCACTTACCCAAATGAGGCCCACATGACTTTTGGTGCTTCATCTCCTAGGGTTAGGCTTTGGATGTCTAGGGTTTTTGGAATTCCATTTTATTTTAAAAATGCCTTCAGAGCCTCATTGTGATCATGTTCTTGTGAATGCGAGTAGGTGTCACATCTCTTCTCAGAGATAAGCTACCACCACTCGAGTGAGTCTTTCACTCTGTATATTTACAGTCTTTGTACATTTCTTTCATTAATAGAAATCGTGTATTACTGTATATCTGTGTTTATGGTTTTATCTTTGATAAATTTCTATTATATTATTGAATATCTGCGATATCTCTATGCATTGCTTTGTTATATCTTCATCCTCATTTCGTGCTGAAAATAATCTAGATCAGTAAAGATTCCTTTTGCACACCATCCTCTCATGTAGCCTGACTTGTTGAACAGCCTTAGCCTCAATAGGTTCGTGACATACTTCCACAAACTAAGCAGCGCGACGTCTCTAACAAGGTAAGCAGCTCACCAAAATGCAGATTCAGCAAACGCTTTTCCCTCTCCCCTGGGAACTCAAAGCAATGGATACCATTACTTCCTAAGGAGGGAGGATTCATCCAGGTGTATATTGGTGGCCAACCACCTTTTCTGACTAGCTCAAAATAGTTTTCTATCAAATTTGAAAATTTACTATTTTTAGCAGTTTTTAACTTTCGGGGCAATTTTGAAGGCCCAAATGAAGGTTTTCAAGATTGAGGTTCTCAATGATATCAGAAGGAATGATTGAGTCCCCAAAATGAATCTCCTTGATGATACCTTTAAAATGAGCTATCACATGCCTAAAACATAGATCCTATGCAAACGTTACGACCCCAGGAAGTTGATGTACTCACTTACCCAAACGGGGCCCACGTGACTTTTGGCGCTTCATCTCCTAGGGTTATGTTTTTGGATGTCTAGGTTTTTTGGCATTCCGGTTTATTTTAAAACAACCTTTAGAGCCTCATTGTAATCATATTCTTGCGAATGCGAGTAGCCGTCACATCTCTTCTCAGAGATAAGCTACCACCATTCTAGTGAGTCTTTCACTCTGTAATTTTATAGTCTCTGTACATTTGTTTCATTAATAGAAATCATGTATTAATGTATATCTGTGTTTATGGTTGCATCTCTGATAAATTTTTGTTATATTATTGAATATCTGTGATATCTCTCTGCATTTCTTTTTTATATCTACGTTCTCATTACGTGCCAAAAATAATCTAGATTAGTGGTATCAGAGCAGGCTATTGTTGATCATTTTTTCTGTGCATGTCCTTGACGAGGTACGAGTATAGCAAGTTGGGTCTCAAGATTTTCTCTCTTGCAGACAATTTCTCTTGCACACCCAATAAACCCTCAATGGCAAAAGAAAAGAAAAATTATGGAGCAGACGATCCTATCAATTTGTTGCTCGAGCAAGCTCTCATGCGATAGAGGGACGAAATGATGGAGAATTTTTCACACATCCTTAAATGCCTGCTGATAGCATCAGGTGCATCTTCATCAAGCAGCCACTTTGGAGGCACCTCACCTTTCAAGGCACAAGTTAATTTTTATATTCCTCTATTTGAAGAATAGATATATGCAGAAGCCATAGAAAAATGGTTAACTCTGCTATAAGGTTATTTCTATGTTCACAATTTTTCTGACAAAAAAAAGATCACCTTCACACTCCTTAAAGATCTCCCTCATGTCAAATATTGGTGGGAAACTTACTGGGAGAAAATTTCCATAGAGGAGTCTGAAATATATGGGGCCGATCCCACTTGGAATTTTTTTTGGATGTGGTAAAGGAACAATATTACCCTATTGGCAACTATCAGGACCTATACATGAGATGGACCACACTGCGACAAGAGAGGGGCCAAGCAGTTCCGGAGTTCACCAATACCTTCCATACCTTGCGCACCAAGATGGGTATCAAAGAATCTAAGTGACATTTGGTTCTGAAATACCATGGGGCTTTACACAGATACATCCAGACTGAAATGGATTTTCTGGACATCTCATCACTCAGTGCTGCTTATCGATATGTTGTTAAAATTGAGCAGAAATTTAAGCACCAGAACAAAAGGGAATTTGGGTCTAAAAATATGCAACCAAAGTATGACAAAGATGGCCCTAACAAATAGTCTATCAAAAACCACTCCAAGACATAGGAAAAGAAGGGTCATGGGAAGACAAAGAAGGACACCAGAAAATGGTGTAATTTCCATAAAATCCCCTGGCACAACATCGATGAATGTCAGTCAAAACAGTCATTGGTGGTTGAGATCAAAGACAAGGAGCCGAACCCTGATTCAGAATATTATTTTGAAAATACTGGTAAAGGGCATATCATTGACGCAGACCCCACTTCTATTATCGCGACCGCAGCAATTCAACCAGAAAAACCAATAGACCCTGAAGAGGGGGAGCACCTTTTTCATTCATAGATGTGGGTGAAGGGAACCCTGTTGCATTTTATTGTTGATAGCGGAAGCCAAAAAAGCCTCATCTCAACAGAGGTCATCAAACAGTTGGGATTGTCGAAAACACCACACCCACATCCATACAACATTAGGTGGCTTTGGCAAGGACGAGATCTCGGTGTCAGCCAACAGTGTTGATTATCATACGGCATTCAACCCTTCAAGGATGAGGTATTATGTGATGTTGCGCCACTAGATGTCTGTGATGTTCTCTTAGGCCAACCATATATGTGGAGACGCCATGTTGTTTATGAGTCTTGACCCTATAGTGTCATTATTACTTTGGGGGGTCATCTCTATAGAATACCAGAGGTGGTTCCAACTATTGTTCCACCTAAAAAGTGTTGCAAGGTAGTATCTCATACTGTAAAATTCAGCTTCTTCACCATCTGTTCCAAAGGGGAACAAAAGGAAACTGAAACCACTACAGCTTCACCCCAAGCACCTTCAATCCAACAGAAACAGGTGGGCAAGGTTGCAGCAAAGTGCAAATATTCCTTATGCACACTATCCTCTCATGTAGCCCGACTTTTTGAACAACCTCAGCAGGTTTGTGACATACTTCCACAAACTAACCAGTGCGACATCTCCAGCAAGGCAAGTAGCTCACCAAGATGCAAATTCAGCAAACGTTTTTCCCTCTCCCTTGGGAAATCAACACAATGGATACCATTGATTCCTAAAGAGGGATGATTGATCCAAGTGGATATCAGTGGTCACCCACCTTTTTCGACTGGCTCAAAATAGTTTTCTGGAAAATTTGGCAATTTACTATTTTTAGCAGTTTTTAACTTCCAAGGCCATTTTGAGGGCCTAAATGAAGGTATTTCAAGATCGAGGTTCTCAATGATGGACAAAGGCATGATTGAGGCCCCAAAATGAATATCCTCAATGATACCTTTCCAACGAGTTATCACATGCCTAAAACGGAGAACGTATGCAAAAGTTACGACCTCGGGAAGTTGATGTACTCACTTACTCAAACAGGGCCCACATGACTTTTGGCGCTTCATCTCCTAGGGTTAGGTTTTTGCATGTCTAGGGTTTTTGGCATTCTGGTTTATTTTAAAAAGGCCTTCAAAGCCTCATTGTAATCATCTTCTTGCGAATGCAATTAGCCATCACATCTCTTCTCAGAGATAAGTTGTGACCATTCCAGCGAGTCTTTCACTCTGTGTTTTTATAGTCTCTGTACATTTCTTTCATTGATATAAATCGTGTATTACTATATATCTGTGTGTAATTACCCCACTTTGGGACATCATCACAAGGCAGAGATTTATGATGACCAGAGTAGCCAGATGGGTTCTAGAGCGAGTACAAGGGTATTTGAGAGGAATTGTGGGGTCCAGCTTGCATTGATGATCATATTCCATCATTATGAGCCATTCTTCATAGGTTGGCTTTGGTTTCGTTGCATTCCGATGATTTCCATGATTTTGACTATTTTGAGCTATAAGTCAATGGAATTCACTGAAGAGGTCATTTTGGGCACATTACTTGGAGGAACCTCTCAGTGTAATAGCTCATTGGAA
>ML819454.1:344018-374715 GCA_009831015.1 Picea engelmannii
TCATCCAGTGGGGTGCACCATTCAGTGGGGGATTTCAGATCTACAGAGATTGAGAGGGATCTTGGAGATTCGGTCACCTGGGTTGTTCTTACCATCACTCGATCTATCAGTTGGCATATTTATTAGGGTGATTGGACACTTTTCGCAGCAGGGCTGAGTTATTGAGGGTTTCAACCTTCTATTGGAGCGTGGCATTCTCCAGCTGGAGAGTTTGGCATTCAGATCTGCTTGTATTGATCTTCATTTCTTATTCAACCTTTGGAGGCATCTTTTGTATTAGTGAGAGCATTTTGTAGAAGCTATTATCTATTGTCTATCTTCTTGGCCATTTGTTGAGCATTCTCGATCGGCATCTTCATTGTAGTAGGTTTCTCTATTTTATGAATAAAGAAGAATTGAGATGTTTTAGCTTGTCTATCTTATTGCATATGGTTGAGGTATGTTCCATGGTTATCTCTTTCTATTATTTGCTGCATACACACATATAAACACATCTAAAAGGTAGATCAGCAAAGTGTTTGATGAAATACCTCACTCAGAAAAAGTTTTAAAAAGACACCAAAATAGTGATGATCCTTGCATAATGGCTTGGGATCATTACACTGTGTTTATGGTTGCATATCTGATAAATTTATGTTATATTATTGAATATCTATGATATCTCAGTGCATTTCTTTGTTATATCTGCATTCTCATTTCGTGCCAAAAATAATCCGGATCAGTTGTATTAGAGCAGGCTGCTCTTGATCATTTTTTTAGTGCATGTCCCCAATGAGGTCTGAGTATAGAAAGTTGGGTCCCCAGCTTGTCTCTCCTGAACAAAATTGCTCTCGCACACCCAAGAAACCCTCAATGGTGGAAGAAAAGAAAAACGACGGAGCAGATGATCCTATCAATCTGTTGCTTGAGCAAGCTCTCACGTGACAGAGGGACGAAATGATGGATAATTTTGCCCACATCCTTAAATTCCTACCGATAGCATCAAGCACATCTTCATCAAGAGGCCACTTTGGAGGCACCTCGCCTTTCAAAGTACAATTTAATTTTGATATTCCTATATTTGAAGGACAAATAGATGGAGAAGCCCTAGAAAAATGGTTAACTCTACTAGAAGGTTATTTCTCTGTTCACAATTTTTACGAAAAAGAAAAGATCACCTTCACACTCCTTAAATCTCTCCCTCTGTTATTGGATAAATCCGTAAGTGCGGACACAAACCGATCTCCCTAGATCCACCTGGATCTAAAACAAAGAAAGACATAACATGACTCTTTCCCTAGATTTTGACCATTGAATTAAATAGGAGGTAAGAACAAATGACGTACCTTATGATCACTTCATATGGTCTTTGTTGCTCCCGCTTCGCTCCAGTGCTCTCGTGCATCCAAGACCAAGATAGCGCAAACCAACCAAAGTGAAGAAAGCACAATCTATTCAACAGTCAATCTATGTATATGATCAAGGAATTATACAATAAAGTGGAATCAGCTTTATGGGAAAATGACATATTACTATATCATATTAATGGAAAGTAAAGATTACAACCTGAGCCTTGATTTCGCAAACTTCCTTTCGATGGCCCTTGGCTCCGACACACACACTTTCTCACTTGCATGAAGAAGATCAACTCTTTTGGATAACTGTTGTTGTAGCTTCAGTCCTTCACACAATTCTTTCACCAATTCTCCAATGAATCTTGCTTAACCTTTTCCATGAGAATTCCCTCAATATATAGGAGAGAATGAATTAGTTACTTGGATAAGAATGATCCCAAAATATCAGGGAATCTAGTACTAGGATAACCATTCGAATGCCATCTCATCCTTCTAGAAGATTCCCTTCTAGAAGCATCGAGAATTCATCTTTTTCCTTGTTTTAGAAAGAGTTTTCAACCTAACAGTTCAACACAGTGCGAACTTCTTGCACCCTGGCTTAAGGTAGCCTGCAAGAATAGGTCATTCTTGCAGGAAAATGTATTAGCAGCCTGCAAACCTCCTTCAAAAATGATAATTCTGGAAAGAGAAGAAAGTAGCTTTTCTCAGGAGAATGTTCTTATGAAGAGCCTGAGTACACCATCATCAATACATCATCATGATGACCAAAATCATGGGTAATAGAATGCCCCCCAAAGTATGAGGGTGGAACCAGTGACAGTCGATAGACTTTGTAAGCTTCATGTGTGTGTCGAGAACCAACAACACATCTAATCAAAAACCTGTGAACAACCAAGCATCTACAGAATATCATATATATCAATTCTGAGGTAGGCATTCTCATACTCAGATCACAGACTGATGACATTATAGACATGGGTCATGGCCACCAATCATACACTGTGGATCCATGTCGTCAAAATATAGCATAGCCATCGGAATACACTGTGGATCTATGCGAGAAATTTCAAATCAAGATGACATAGCCACGAGACATACACAGTGGATCTATGTGTCACAAATTATACATACTCCATCGCAACCTAGATCACAAAGATGATATCCAGGGTCTTCAATCTCGTCGCTCAAAGTATGAATCTAACCATGTGATTACATGTGTTGAAGTTGAACATGGTAGAAACCACTTGATTACCGATCATTGATGAAACCGTTAACAAGTGCGAGGGAAATCACCATTGATGTCAATGACTCCCAAGGTACCAATAGTACAATCCATCGAGCATAAATAAATGATTTGAATTCAAACATTCGATGGAATCTTTCGATCAGAGGTCAATGATGTAAACCCACTGTCAAAAGCGAGGAAACCTACCATTGAGGCATGCAAGCTCCAAAGTACTAAATAATTTCTAAGTCTTGATTCCGGATAATGAGCTGAAGTCAACGGAACAAAACTCGTCACAGGAGGGCCTTGATGTATCCCCCATCAATGACATGAAATGAGTAACAGATTTTGAAGGTGAAATTGAGTATGATGTGAATTGGACTGGACACAGGAAAGGTCGACATGGAGAGAATGGATAACTATAGATGGCTGACTCAATATAGGTTTCAGATGGACTTCTCTTGAACATATGAATGACATGACCAATGATTTGGTAGCATTGACTCAAAGATGACACAGGGAATGACCTTGTAATCAATCGAATGAGAGACAAATGGATTTCCCAAACTGGCTTAAAATGATGAATAGGGGGTGTCATTTTCAAGAGCGACACTTACTGCCAGTCAATACGAAGATGAAAACATATCCCTTTCCAAAATTTCCCCCCACCATTTCTAGTGAGTACCTCTTTATTTTTACGCAAGCATGAGGAGGATAACATATGCTTGTTGATATAATCTCATCCTTCAGACGAGTCCCTCAGAGTATTTTTAACGAACCCTAAGAAGGAGTGGTTCGGTCCCATCACGTGTCTAGCAATGTTTGTTTAACGAGTCTAGAGCTAGAAAACTCGAAGGTTTTTCAAGATTATAGAGTTTGGAAAAATGCTTAAAAGAGAACTCTCTCAGTTCCTTTTTCGTAAAATAGTCTGGATGAGACTGAAAAAGAGATAAATTATCGCTCACCATATGCTTACTTCAAATACTTTATTGAGCGTGAAAATAGCAAGGTCGCTCAATGATCTTTTCATGTTTAGAGAGTCTGAAAAGAGCTTAAAGAGGACTCTAGGGGGTTCCTTTTTCGTATAACCTTGTTGAGCCCGAAAAAGTGATAAAAGTATCTTGATCACGTTCACATGTATTTGTGAGCACAAGAAAGGACAAAAACGACGCTCGAGGTTTTATGTAAAAACCATAAAAAACAATCAAATCACACGATGTAAAAGAAAAACTATGTCCATATCCCGATATTTGATCATCAAGGTCATCACACCTGCAAGAATTACACTCAACATGAAATTAGGGATTAGGGTTTAATTGATAAATAATCATAAAAAACCAAAATGATATAGTAAAAGTAAATAAAAGGAGTAAATAATCTTTTTACCACACCATTTTTACATTTCCACTATTGAGCTCAAAAACCCCTCTTTTACCCTCCAAGTTCGGCGTTAGATTGCGGGAGCTATGAGAGACCATTCAGTGAGCCATCTGCGACAAATAGGTAAGCTCTTCGTCCTTAACACTTTCATGGTTTAATTTTGTAATTTCATTGGTTAAATTTGCAGTTTTAGGTTAATTTTCTAAGCCCTACATGCACACTGCCATTCTCGCAGGCAAGCTATACGAGGCTTGCGAGAATGATGTGTTCTCGCAGGTGAGCCTAAGGCCACCTACAAGGTTCTCACACTGTGTACACAGGGCACCTGCGAGAACCGCAAAGCTCAAAAAAAATTTAAATTTTTACCCAATGAAAAAGATCCAAAGCATGAAAAAGTTATTAATCCTCTTATTGTGTTCCTTATATAGATAATTGGCCATCAACATGGTGCTTGAGTGGCGTGAAAGGGAACATGAAGAGGATAATTCAATGGTCGAAAATCATCCAACTACCATAGCTGCATTGAGAGACTGTGGGCTCTTGAAATACTTTCGCATCCTCGGCATGAGGGCCCAAGTCAGACTATTAGAGTACTTGGTGCGTATGTGGGACCCTGATCAGCAGGTGTTTCATGTGGGGGCCCACACACTGTCCTTAGACATTGAGGACATTTACTTTTTGACTGGATTGTCCCAGCATGGGTACTACATTATCCTGACTGGTAGCAGAGGTGGTGGGCTACAGATGAGTGAGTATTGTCGTATACACTGCGTGCCTGAGGCTAAGAGAAAGAAAGGAAAAGTGCCTATTTGGGGGGTACGATATTTGACCCTCCACACTATCCTATTCACCATAGATCGGATGGCTGGGAATTCTTCTCCTCACATGGCGTTGTAGAGTTACTTCCAGTATGCCATCGAGTGTACTGAGCCTCGGGTGTTCAACTGGGAAGATGTTGTGCTTCACAGTATCAAAAGGCAATTACCTAAATGCAGACACGGTAACCTGAAGCAATTCAAGTATGGATCTTTGTTGGTGTCCTTCTTCCTTGAGAGGGTTCCCATACTGAGACTACAATTTGAGTGGAATATACCGGGTCCCAGGGATCCAAGGATGGTGAGATGGTGTCAGCTCATGGCCCGGCACGTAGCCGGACCGATCATCAAGTACGATGATACTTTCTTTGACTGGCTTCAAACCCAAATATTGATGGTTGATGACTGCACTTATGCCGGGTTGGATTTCTGAGGAGATATAGACTTAGCACTGCCAGACAATACTCAGTGGGGTGACCTTGGTAAGAAGTACATGCATTTTTCTCTTTTTAAATGTTTTTGAATTTTTATCATATTCAAATGTTTTTGTTTTATATATTCATCCAAAGACTAATACAAAATCGTTTGTTGATAACACAGATGTTGGACCTTACAGACCTCCCGGTACTTCTCCCATCCAGCGGGGAGGAGAGGTAGTGGCAACACCACAGTATGCTGAGGATTATCAAATAGTGGAACAAAATCTAGAAGGCCTGACTACAGACATTCCAAACATGACTCTGGAAGAGGTTCCACGACGTGATCAACATCACACTGTAGGGGTGTCAGCATCTATGAGTCGACTGCTCCATAGGGTTGCTAGGGCAGTCGTGTGTTACCATGAATGTCATCCATGACGTCACTTTGTAGAAGCTATAAGCTTCAATTTTTGACATTTTGGTCTTCGGACAAACCTTTTGTAAAAAACTCTTATGATCGTTATATATATAGACGGCTTCTACTGGTTTACTTTATATTGTGTGAATTTCAATGTGTTTGAATTATAAATGATTCAAATGTCTGTCCAATACATAATTAGCCAATGCATCTGTTAATGTATTTAGACATCTAAGAATATGTTGATATTCAATGTGATCAAAATAACGTTCCAAGAGGTGAATTCGCAAATACACCCATAATAAAGTAGGACTTCGAATAGAGTAGATATTACTTAACTGTAGTACTACAAGATGCAAGTCAAGTCACACAACCAAATGACGAATTTCGAGTGAGATAGCATCAACCAATAATTCAATAATGACGCTATACTCTGCAATGTTGTTGGTCGCACAGCCGAGACACACACCTCATAAAGATACAAGTTCGTTTTTTGGGGCATAGATTGCCCACGCAGCGAAAGAAAGGTTTCGAGTACTATGGCTAGCACCATCAGCGAAGCCAATATAGGGTAGTGAAGACTCCGACATATGGAAATCAAACACAATGTCACATAAGGGCAGAGACTAGATAACGACCAAAGCAAACTATAATAACACACAAAAAGTATGATACATTAAAATACAAGTACTTGTGCATAGATGATTTATGCATAGTACTTCTTCAAGTACAACCCATTCCTGGGTTCACTCAAAGGGATACCATCGTAATCTACCAACTCATATGCTCCCTTTTTCAAAACTCGACAAACAAGATAAGGACCTCGCCACATGGGTTTGAATTTCCCAGCTCCTAACATATCTCGATACTATTCATAGAGAAGAACAAGATCTCCTTCAGAGAAAACGTGAGGCTTGACATGCTTGTCATATTGGGCCTTGACACATTTCCTATGGGCTTCTATTACTAGAGTGGTGTCACATCGAGTTTCATCTAATCGCATAAGATACAATAGACGTTCTTCTTCAGCAGAAGTATTGGGTAGGATTTCAACAGCTAGCTTCAGAGAGGGTATCTCACATTCGATAGGAAGAATGGATTCCACACCATAGACTAACTGAAAAGTCGTAAACCTAGTAGCGAACTTGACAGATGTCTGGTACGCCCACAATGCCGAAAACAACATTGTGTGCCAACTTGTTTTATGAATCCCTATCATCCGTCGAAGCATAGTTATGAGAACTTTCTTAATCACTTCGACTTGAAAATTAGCTTGTGGATAATAGGGTGTTGAGTTATCATGGTGAAGACTCAACTTTTCCATAAGTTCAGACATCATAAAATTCCTAAAGTGGCTACCGTAATCAGTGACGATAACTTGGGGGACACCAAAATGAGCTATGACGTGATTAAAAAGAAACAATGATGCGGTCTTTCCAGTGTTATCGAATGTTGGCATCGCCTCGGCCCATTTCATAAAGTAATCAATGGCTACAATGATGTAACCATGCCCCCCGGCCGAGTGAGCGTGACATGTCATGAAATCAATGCCCCATTTTGCAAAAGGACCAACTGAGAACATAGGATGAAGAGGAGCAGGATGTGACCGAAGTTTTTTATTGTAGTTCTAGCAAGCATGGCATTTTTGAACGACAGTAATGCAGTCGTTAAACAAAGAAGGCCAAAAATACCATGCGTGTAAGATTTTCTGGGCAGTAGCATACCCAGACATATGACCACCACATGCTCCAGAATGGCAGTCATTCAGAGCTTTCTCAGCTTCGTCGAATGTTAAACAACGTCGAAAAATAGAGTCAATTCCCCGACGGTAAAGAGTATCCCCGAGGATAATGTATTGACGATCTTGATAGTGTATGCGACGTCGTTCAATGCTAGACAAAGTAGGGTGGAAAGTATGAGTTTGGAGATATATAATGATATCCCCATACCAAAGATCGTCAGTGCTAATAAGGAAAAGAGATTCATCAGGTAATGAATCAACTGCTACATTTTCCATTGCAGAGTGAAGAAAATTGCATATCAACTCAGCAAACACTAAGGATTTCTTAGACCTGGCATGATCAAATTCCAAGTCAAACTCCTGGAGTATGAAAATCCATTTAGAGTATTTTCCCCCTAGCAATTGACGTGTCAAAATATGTTGCATAGGGTTGCAATGAGAAATCACCATAGTATTGCGTGAGAGGATATAGTGTTGGAAGCGTTGGACGGCTTGAACGGCAGCCAAGGCCAGTTTTTTGACATGTTGATACTTGATTTCAGTTGGTGTGAGACTTCGACTCAAGTAGTAAATAACATGTTCTTCATGTGCATCATCCTCTTGGACGAGAACCATGCCAATAGTGTACTCTAAGGCAGCAAGATAAAGGAAATAATTGCAACTATAATCGAGAGGAAAGAGAAGCGGGGCTCACGTTAGGGACAACTTTAAAGCTTCAAAAGCATTGTTGGCAATGGTATCCCAGATGAACTCTGAATATTTCTTCAACAGTCGCGTAAAACCACAAGTGATCTCAGTGTAATTAGGGATAAAACGACGAAGAAAGTTTGCATACCCCTGCAAACTTTACAACTGGTGCAGTGTAGAAGGAGGAGGGAGATTAAGAATCACCTCAACCTTAATAGAAACTACTCGGATCCCTTGACGTGAAACGATAAAACCTAGAAGACGTCCGGATTCTACGCAAAAAACACACTTATGAGGATTTAAACGTATCCGTTAGAACCGACAGTGAATGAAAATAGCTCGGAGGTGGGTAGGTTGATCGACTCTGCGCATAGAATGAGCGGGCAAATCATCCAAATAGGGTTGAACGATATGCTTGATATCATGAAAAGCATAAGACATAGCACATTGAAACGTCACGCCAGCATTCTTAATACCAAAAGGGAGTTTCCTATAGGAGAAAGTACCCCAAGGAAAAATAAAAGCAGTATTATGTTGGTCCTCGGGAGCAATGTTAATTTGATTATAGCCGGAGAAACCATCCATGAGAGAGAAAATTTCACTTCCGGCACAATCATCGACAATCTGATCAACAAAGGGGGTAGGAAAGTTGTCTTTGGGACAAGCTTTATTAATATCCCTATAATCAACACATACACGAATACTGCCTCCTTTCTTGTCAATCGGGACAGAATTGGAAACCCATTCTGTAAGAGCCACCGGGTAGATAAAGTCGGCTTTCAGAAGTTTTTCAACTTTGAGCTTGATAGCAGTAGCTTTGTGTGGTTGAACTGGACGAAGGCGTTGCTGGACAGGTTTAGCTCCAGGGTATGTCTTTATCTCATGTACAACAATTGCAGGGTTGATACCTAGCATCTCTTCATAGCTCCAGGCGAAGATGTCACGAAATTCTTTGAAAAGAGACGTATAGGTGACTATTTCGTCAGAAGAATATGAAGCTCCAATATGGAGAGTTTCAACAATCCAATGTCTAATGGATATGTCAATGGGAATTGTGGGTGAGATATTACTTAAGTTCCCTTCAGCAAACACATCGTGTGGAGTCACAGGAATCGTCGAGATGACAACAACGGTCGATGGAGTTGAAATCCGTTGATACCTCTCAAGAGTGTGTTGTTCCAGAAAGAGTATGGAATGATGATGCCCATCATCCCAAGGGGTGTCCTCCATAACGGACATGATCATCTTGTCAGTGGGAAAAATAACACGAAAAGGATCAGGACACAACTCATCAAGAGAGGGAGTAGACGGTGTTGCCGATTGAATGGCCTGATAGGCAGATTCAACCAGACTTAACGGCATGGCGTCGTCGAAACGAAGATGATCTCCAGGGTTAGGGACAATTCAGGGGTCATGAGATGTAGGAAGTTCGTGAGGCATGGTGGAAATCATGTTGATAGAAGCAACTGACGGGTGTGGAACATCGGGCGGTGGAATGGAAAAAATACCCATTAACGAGGAGTCCTTTAAACGGCCTACACTGACATTCTCATAACCCGACGGGGTTTTAGCAATAAATGGTACGTTGCCAGTACGAGTATCGGAATTGAAGAAGGCAAGTTGGTCAACCATAACAACCTTTCCTTGATGAGGGAAACATACTACACGGAAAAGTGTCGACACAATGGCACGCATGGAATCGATCCAGCTGTGGACAAGCAAAAGATTATAATCAAGGGGAGCGTCAAAGACTTCCACTTTGACTTGGACCATCTTACCTTCTAGTGTGATGGTAAATAAAGGAAGAACACTGTAAGGCTTAAAACTAGAGCCATTGAGGGATTTAAGAGTGTTCTTGGATTCATTCAAAGGAGGAGATCCAATGGCTTTCCAACAAGCAAGAGACATAACACATGTCGAGGCACCCTCATCGATAACAGTTTGGAAAATGTTTTTGTCAGAGACAACCACTTGTATTTGAAATGCGAGTTGAGGGGGTAACCTTGGAATGTGATCTTCCAAGTCAAAGACTATCAAATTCGTATCTGTCAAGTCAATTCCACCTATAGCTTTCAACAGTGCCTTCTGTTGTGCAGGACAAGACTGAAGAACTTCAAGGGCTGACATCGTTGAAGGTGCCTGGGCCAGATCTTCAACAATACTATAGTTTTGGGCCGCACAAGCATGAGGATTGAAAGTTGATTTTCTAACAACACCTTTTGGGGGTGGTCACAGAACTATATCAAGGCTCAGTCGTTCGATATGAAGAGGACCGTTAGTAGGTGGAGTTGCGGGAGAGGGATGCACTAAAGTAGGAGGTAAATCGTCAACCTTATCTGTAGATGGAGAATAATCTTTAGCTTGAGTCGTGAGTGAAACGTTGTTCTGCTTAGAATCACCAGTACACATCAAAATATATGATGTGGTAGAAGAAGAGGGTTGGTCGTGAATGACCAACTGAGCCTGTTGTTGAAACGGGAAGGGTTGGACAGGACATCTAGTGTAGAAGGTTTTGGAGTTCCTTGAAGGAACTTAGTGACCTCGGCACGTCGTCGACAATCCTTCATGTAGTGATCGTCACCACAGATAAGGAAAGGGTATGAGGGTTTGTGCTTATCCCGATCTTCAACAGGGGTGGTTTTAGTTTTCTCTGCTTGATTGTTATTTTTTCCCTCCTTATTCTTACCTCTCCCCTTCTTTGATTTGTTCTTACCGGCTGGGATAGATTGGACAACATTTACCTCAGAAGTTTTGCCAGTGGGAGTGGCAGGAGACGGAGAATTTTGAACATTAGAAGAAGCAGATTTAGCGGTTGCGCTTGAAACTAAATGTGATTGGGTTTGGGCAGTACCAATCACACCATTAGTTGCATGTGAGGCAGCTGGAGCAGGTGAAGTGTTGGAAGAATTAGGACAAGGTAATTCATGTAATAAATTGTAAAGTGTTCCCATTTGTGAATAAACGAGATCAAGATATTGAGCATGACTTATAACCTACTCTTCCGTGAAAATGCCACCCATTGCAATGTCCTTACCAATTTCATTCACAAAGGATTTTATAAACCATTTGGCCAGTAAGTGATCAGGGAGTTCAATTTTAATGAGATGTCATCTCCTTCTCCACTCATGGATATGATATGATATATGAGTTCCTTTAGTCTATTTGAAGGAAGTCAAAATCTCAGTCTCGGTATCATAATGGATCGGTAACTGGTAATGTGTACGGAAATCCATAGCTAGGGTGTTGAAATAAGAGAAGAAACCTCATGGCAATTCAATATACCACTTCACAGCAGAACCGGTAAGGGTTCATTGAAAAAGACATAAACGAATAGAGTCATCCATCAATGATTTGGATGAACACCATAGGTGAAAAGTCATAGCGTGATTGTTTGGGTCCTCTCCCACTTTGCCGTCGAATTTAGGAATGTCCGATGGAAGCTTGGCTGGAATAACAGGCCATTGGGGAGAGTGACGAATAGGATCATTTAAAATCCTAGACAAATCCGAAAAATCCAAAGTAGCAAGAAAAGGTAACTGTCG
The DNA here is from genome assembly GCA_009831015.1 of Picea engelmannii. NCBI lineage: Eukaryota > Viridiplantae > Streptophyta > Pinopsida > Pinales > Pinaceae > Picea > Picea engelmannii. Next base: position 355,580 of record ML819454.1, read on the forward strand.
ATTCAACTGTGGGTACTGGTGGCTTTGGGGTGGAAGCCCTATCGGAAAACTAGTAGGATCGTAAGCAGTTTGCCCATAATGGGAAGACCCAGGCAGATTCGGTGGTGGTTGGAGAGGATAGTAGCTCCCGGAATTGTAACCTTGAGTAGGGACATGAGTTTGAGCATTCGTACCCCAAATAGGATTGGGTATACCTGGATATGGTTTGCCTATAGTAGGGACAGGCAACTACTGCCCCCCAGTTGTTTGAGGACAATTTTGTATCATCTGATTCCAATACTGGGTCAAAGAGGGAGGTATATTTTTCCCAAAAGGTGGGGTTGGGTCCCCTATCGTAGGTGGAGTTCCAACCGGAAGTTGTGTTCCAATCGAAGGTTGGGTAGTAAGTGGAATATGTTCGGTAAGAGGAAATTGAATCGTACCACCTTGTCCACCAATGGGAATCTGCAATTTCAGTGTAATGGATGGGATAGTGCCACTAGGATTAGGATTACCAGTAGGAAATTGAGGGAGTGTCGGAATAAAACCGGGAATAGGGTGCCCAAGGAAAGAAGGACCACCTGGAGAACCAGATGAGGTTTGTGGAGGTGTTGGAAAAGAAGCATTCAACGCATGGTATCCAGGTGTTAGTTTCAGAGTGACATTGGGCATTTGCTGCATGTTTATAGGAGCAAGACCAGTCGCAGTGAACCTGGTTGGGACACTCGTAGCATTCTTGAGATGGGCCATTTTGGCAGGGACAGTAAAATGATAAGTGGTAGTCAACGGTACTGTCTCAAGATTAGAGATCTCGAAAATCATAGGAGGATTAATTTCAGAAATCACGGGTGAACCAGGACCAAAAAGGTCCCTTTGGAAAACACCTATAGACCAAAAAGGATCTTGGCCTTCTATGCCGGCAAAAGGCCCAACGGGTCATCCAGAAGATGTAACAACTAGTTCTCCGGAAGAATTCAGTTGCATAAAGGGTCGCTCAGAACTAGGGTGAAGCCAAAAGTCCTCTTGAGTATTGGTAATTCGGAAAGGTTCTAGAGAGTCAGTTCATTCCACTTATGGTGTGGTAATGACTATGACTTCACTTGGCTGAGGAGATCCCTCAGGTGTACCTGTAGGCAAGGGTTGAGAACCGTCCAGATGCTCTGGAGATAAACCCTACATTCTACATGAATGAAGAGGAGGATCTATTGTAAAAGAGTGACAAACTTTGTGAAGAAAATCCTATGGTCAACTTCGAGACACAAACAACATGCGCTAGTAAACAAAATCTAGGAAGCAATCACCAGGAAAACAAGACCTTATAATTTCGAAGCCACTAGTTGGTGATGAAATCCAACGTCACAACAACAAGATGAGAAGGGGCAGGGCTAGGGTGGAAAAGTTACGTTGACGACCTGCTTAACGGACTTACACCCTGGTGCAAGCTCCCACACATAATCGTGGGTATACCATTCAAGGAGCCCAAGTGATTTTGGTCAACGTCAATTTTAGGTACCGTGAAGACTTTCCCCTCCACAGTCACCTTGGGTAAGAACCTAGAGAGAAATGCCACTAAGGTGACCACCAACAACAATAAAGCTTGGGGAAACAGTCGATAGTCCGATCCACACGCAAGGGCAGGGTATCTACCCCGCAATCAACTCAAAAGGCTTCCACTCATCATTGTGGGTATACCTCCGAGTGATCCCCGTAATACATGCAATCTCTACACTGATACCAACAAAGCAGGGTGAATATCAATGCAACCTAGTGTTTGACCCTTGTGTGAGAAGGGCTTCCCAGGACAAGATGTTGCAAATGGTATTTAACACTCCCTAACACAAGATGTTATTGTGTGTTTTGTGCTTTTGGAGAGTGTATCTCTCTTCCTACTCCAAAGCGCTAGCCTAGCTAAATGTTGGTGTAAAAGAGCCCTAGAAAAGAGTTACTAGATAAATTTTATGATTACGCAGTGTTATTAAGAGCTATTGTTTACTCAAAGGTAATGGAAATAAAACTTATGTTGTATGACTCTGACCCAACAATGCAAGGAGGATAATGAAAAAGACAAATTTTTGTTCAATGAATCTTATGTATGGGAGAGAGAGAAATTTTTCCAGATCAACCCTTGAACTACAATACAAAATTTTCTTTGAAAGGCAAATGCAAACAATCACTTATCAAATGACAACTCTCTATTGTGTATTTTTCAAATACTTCAACAATCTCAATCATTTGATTTTCAATGTTTTCTAAAATGAAAAGAATTTTTTGAAAGAAAAACTTGTTTGTTCACTTTTCAAAAACGACCCACACTATGACAGCGAGAGTACAGAAAATCAAAAACCGAATGAACAAGCAATTAACCCAATCCACTCTTTCAATGAAAGAAAAAATAAAGAACAAACCAATTTAGTCTTTTCAAATGCAAAAAGAAAATTTTCCTTTCAAACAATAAGCAAATAAGAAAAGACCAAACAACTCAAATTTCTACCAATCACTGGTTCTCAACCAATCAAACACAATCAGAGTCTGAAGTCATAGAGTTTGAAGTCAGAGAGAATGGTTTTGCCAAGAAAAGTCAAGAAATGAAAGTCAAGCCAAAAATGACAAGAAAAGCCTTGAAATCGTAAAACTATTCAAACATGCAAACGAAGACAAGAAAGATATCAATCTAAGATCCAAGAAACTTTTAAGAGGAAATCAAACTGATCTAGGCAGTTGGAAATACCAAAAGTCAAAGCCAAACTTTTGAAAAATTGTGTTCGCGGGCAGGCAATATTACACAGTGTGAGAATCACTGATTCTTGCAGGGTGCGAGAACCTCGCACTGAAACCTAAAGTTAGAGTGCGAACTCTACCAATTCTCGTAGGATGCAATGAAGTACAGTGCGAGAATGCCAGAACATAGTCAAAAATTTGAAAAATGAAGAAAAATTGAAAAAGGCTTCTGGACTTAGAGGGTCTATCAGGATATCCTGAAGACTCGGAGATTGATAGGACAGGAGAAACATGAAACCAAAGCAAATGGCCACAGAAAAATATCAAAAGCTACAAAGAAAATGGGATTGATCCCTAGTGGAGTCGCCAATTTTGTTATTGGATAAATTCGTAAGTGCAGACACAAATCGATCTCCCTAGATCCAGCTGAATCTAGAACAAAGCAAGACAGAACATGACTCTTTCCCTAGATTTTGACCATTGAATTAAATAGGAGGCAAGAACAAATGACGTACCTTATGATCGCTTCCTATGGTCTTTGTTGCTCCTGCTTCGCTCCAGTGCTCTCGTGCAACCAAGACCAAGACAACACAAACCAACCAAAGTGAAGAAAGCACAATCTATTCAATAGTCAATCTATGTATATGATCAAGGAACTATACAATAAAGTGGAATCAGCTTTATGGGAAAGGGGCATATTACTGTATCATATTAATGGAAAGTAAAGATTACAACCTGAGCCTTGACGTCACAAACTTCCTTTCGATGGCCCTTGGCTCTGACACACACACTTGCTCACTTGCATGAAGAAGATCAACTATTTTGGATAACTGTTGTTGTAGCTTCAGTCCTTCACACAATTCTTTCACCAATTCTCCAATGAATCTTGCTTAACCTTTTCCATGAGAATTCCCTCAATATATAGGAGAGAATGAATTAGTTACTTGGATAAGAATGATCCCAAAATATCAGGGAATCCAGTATTAGGATAACCATTCGAATGCCATCTCATCCTTCTAGAAGATTTCCTTCTAGAAGCATTGAGAATTCATCTTTTTCCTTTCTTTAGAAAGAGTTCGCACCCTATCAGTTCAACACAGTGCAAACTTCTTGCACCCTAGCTTAAGGCAGCCTGCAAGACTAGGTCATTCTCGCAGGAAAATGTATTAGCAGCTTGCGAACCTCCTTCAAAAATGATATTTCTAGAAAGAGAAGAAAGTAAGTTTTCTCAAGAGAAATTTCTTATGAAGAGCCTGAGTACACCATCATCAATACATCATCATGATGAACAAAATCATGGGTAACACCCTAATGTCAAACATTCATGGGAAACTTACTGGGAGAAAAGTTCCATAGAGGAGTCTGGAATATATGGGGTTGATCCCACTTGGGATTTTTTTGTGGATGTAGTAAAGGAACAATATTACCATGTTGGCAACTATGAGGACCGATACATGAGATGGACCACACTATGACAAGAGAGGGGCCATGCAGTTCCAGAGTTCACCAATACCTTCGATACCTTGCGCACCAAGCTGGGTATCAAATACTTTGAGAAACATTTGGTTCTGAAATACCGTGGGGCTTTACACAGATACATCCAGACTAAAATGGATTTTCTCGACATCTCATCACTCGATGTTGCTAATCGATATGTTGTTAAAATTGAGCAGAAATTTAACCACCAGAACAAACAGGAATTTGGGTCTGCAAATCCACAACAACCAAAGTATGAAAAAGACGACCCTAACAAACAATCTCTTGAAAACCACTCCAAGACACAGGAAAAGAAGGGTCACAGGAAGACAAAGAAGGACACCGGAAAATGGTGTGATTTCCACAAAATCCCCTGGCACAACACTGATGAATGTTGCTCAAAACAATCATTGGTGGCCAAGATCAAAGACAAGTAGCCAAACTCTGATTCAAAATATTATTCTAAATATACTGGTAAAGGACAGATCATTGATGTAGACCCCACTGCTATTTTCACGACCGCAACAGTTCAACCAAAAGAACCAACAGATGTGGGTAAAGGGAACCTCGCTGCATTTTATTGTTGATAGCGGAAGCTAGAAAAACCTCATCTTAGGAGAGGTCATCAAACATTTGGGATTGTCGACAACACCACACCTGTAGCCATACAACATCGGATGGCTTCGGCAAGGATGAGATCTCTGTGTCAGCCAACTGTTTCAATTGTCATAATGCATCCAACCCTTCAAGGATGAGGTATTATGTGATGTTTCCCCACTGGATGTCTGTGTTGTTCTATTGGGCCAACCATATATGTGGAGACGCCATATTCTTTATGAGTCTCAACCCCGTAGTTTCATTGTTACTTTGGGGGGTCATCTCTACAGAATACCAGAGGTAGTTCCAACTATTGTTCCACCTAAAAAGTGTCGCAAGGTAGTATCTCATACTGCAAAACTTAGCTTCTTCACAATTTGTTCAAAAGGGGAAATGAAGGACACTGCAACCACTACAGCTTCGCCCCAAGCACCTTCTATCCAACAAAAACAAGACGGCAAGGTTGCAACAAAGTGAAAATATTCCTTCTGCACACTGTCCTCTCATGTAGCCTGACTTGTTGAACAACCTCAGCCTCAACAGGTTCGTGACATACTTCCACAAACTGAGCAGCGTGACGTCTCCAGCAAGGCAAGTAGCTCACCAAGATGTAGATTCAGCAAACGCTTTTCCCTCTCCCCCGGGAACTCAACACAATGGCTACCATTACTTCCTAAGGAGGGAGGATTGATCTAGGTGGATATCAGTGGCCACCCACCTTTTCCGACTGGCTCAAAACAGTTTTGTAGCAAATTTGGCAATTTACTATTTTTAGCATTTTTTAACTTCCGGGGCCATTTTGAGGGCCCAAATGAAGTTTTTTTGAGATTGATATTCTCATTGATATTTTAAGGCATTATTGAGACCCAAAAATGAATTTCCTTTACGATGCCTTTCCAACAAGCTATCACACGCCTAAAACGGAGATCGTATGCAAAAGTTACAACCCCGACAAGTTGATGTACTCACTTACCCAAACGGGGCCCACATGACTTTTGGTGCTTCATCTCCTAGGGTTAGGTTTTTGAATGTATAGGGTTTTGGGCATTCTAGTTTATTTTAAAAAGGCCTTCAAATCCTCATTGTAATCATCATCTTTCGAATGTGAGTAACCGTCACATCTATTCTCAGAGATAAGCTGCCACCATTCTAGCGAGTCTTTCACTCTGTATTTTTACAGTCTCTATACATTTTTTCATTAATAGAAATCATGTATTGAATATCTGCGATATCTCTGTGAATTACTTTGTTATATCTCCATTCTCATTTTGTGCTAAAAATAATTTGGATTAGTGGTATCAGAGCAGGTTGCTCTTGATTTTTTTTTCAATGCATATCCCTGACGAGGTAACAGTATAGAAAGTTGTGTCTTGATATTTTCTCTCTTGAATACAATCTCTCTCGCACACCCAAGAAACCCTCAATGGAAGAAGAAAATAAAAACGACGGAGCAGACGATCCTATCAATATGTTGCTTGAGAAAGCTCTCACGTGAAAAAGGGATGAAATGATGGAGAATTTTTCCCACATCCTTAAACATCTTCCTATAGCATCAGGTGAATATTCATCAAGCGGCCACTTTGGAGGCACCTCACCTTTCAAGGTACAATTTAATTTTGATATTCTTGTATTTGAAGGACAGATAGATGTAGAAGCCCTAGAAAAATGGTTAATTTTGCTAGAAGGTTATTTCTCTATTTACAATTTTTCCGACAAGGAAAAGATCACCTTTGCACTCCTTAAATCTCTCCCTCATTTCAAATATTGGTGGGAAATTTATTGGGAGCAAATTTCCACAGAGGAGTCTAGAATATATGGGGTCGATCCTACTTGGGAGTCTTTTGTGGCTGCGGTAGAGGAGCAGTATTACCCTTTTGGGGGCTCATCTCGATAGAATACTAGAGGTAGCTCCAACTATTGTTACACCTAAAAAGTGTCGCAAGGTAGTATCTCATACTGCAAAATTTAGCTTCTTCACAATCTATTCAAAAGGGGAACAAAAGGACATAGCAACCACTACAGCTTCGCCCCAAGCACCTTTTATCCAATAGAAATAGGTCGGCAAGGTTGCAGCAAAGTGAAAAGATTCCTTCTGCACACCATCCTCTCATGTATCCTGACTTGTTGAACAGCCTCAGACTCAATAGGTCTGTGACATACTTCCACAAATTGAGCAACGCGACGTCTCCAGCAAGGCAAGCAGCTCACCAAGATACAGATTCAACAAATGCTTTTCCCTTTCACTTGAGAACTCAATGCAATGGATACCATTGTTTCCTAAGGAGGGAGGATTGATCCAGGTGGATATCGGTGGCCACCCACCTTTTCCAACTGGCTCAAAACAGTTTTCTGGCAAATTTGGCAATTTACTATCTTTAGCAATTTTTAACATTCGGGGCCATTTTGAGGGCCCGAATGAAGGTTTTTTGCAATAGAGGTTCTCAATGATATATGAAGGCATGATTTATCCCCCAAAATGAATTTCCTCGATTATACCTTTCCAACGAGCTATCAAATGCCTAAAACGGAGATCGTATCCAAAAGTTACGACCTCGGGAAGTTGATGTACTCACTTACCCAAACGGGGCCCATATGACTTTTGGTGCTTCATCTCCTAGGGTTAGGTTTTTGGATATATAGGGTTTTTGGCATTCCATTTTATTTTAAAAATACCTTTAGAGCCTCATTGTAATCATCTTCTTGTGAATGCGAGTAGCCGTCACATTTCTTCTCAGAGATAAGCTACCACCATTCTAGCGAGTCTTTCACTCCTTATTTTTACAGTCTCTGTACATTTCTTTCATTAATAGAAATCGTGTATTACTGTATATCTGTATTTATGGTTACATCTCTGATAAATTTATGTTATAATATTGAATATCTGCAATATCTCTGTGCATTTCTTTGTTATATCTTCGTTCTCATTTCGTGCCAAAAATAATCTGGATCAGTGGTATTAGAGCAGGCTACTCTTGATCATTTTTTCATTGCATCTCACCGACGAGGTTCGAGTATAGAAGGTTGGTTCTCGAGCTTGTCTCTCTTTAAGACAATCACTCTCGCACACCCAAGAAACCCTCAATGGCAGAAGAAAAGAAAAATGACAGAGCAGATGATCCTATTAATCTGTTGCTTGAGCAAGCTCTCACACGACAGAGGGACGAAATGATGGAGAATTTTTCCCACATCCTTAAACGCCTACCGATAGCATCAGGTGCATCTTCATCAAGAGGCCACTTTGGAGGCACCTCACCTTTCAAGGTACAAGTTAATTTTGATATTTCTATATTTGATGGACAGATAGATACAGAAGCCCTAGAAAAATGGTTAACTCTGCTAGAAGGTTATTTCTCTGTTCACAATTTTTCCGACAAAGAAAATATCACCTTCGCACTCCTTAAAGATCTCCTTCATGTCAAACATTGGTGGGAAACTTACTGGGAGAAAAGTTCCACAAAGGATTCTGGAATATATTGGGCGGATCCCACTTGGGAATTTTTTGTGGATGCGGTAATGGAATAGTATTACCCTGTTGGCAACTATGAGGACCAATACATGAGATGGACCACACTGTGACAAGAGAGGGGCCAAGAAGTTCTAGATTTCAAAAATACATTCCATACATTGTGCACCAAGCTGGGTATCAAAGACTCTGAGTGACATTCGGTTCTGAAATACCGTGGGGCTTTACACTGATACATCCAAACTACAATGGATTTTCTGGACATCTCATCACTTGGTGATGCTTATCAATATACTGTTAAAATTGAGAAAAAATTTAAGCACAAGAACAAATGGGAATTCAGGTTTGCAAATCCTCAACAACCAAAGTATGACAAAGATTTCCCTAATAGACAGTCTCTCGAAAACCACTCCAAGAAATAGGAAAATAAGGGTCATGGAAAGACAAAGAAGGACACCGGAAAATGGTGTGATTTCCACAAAATCCCCTGGCACAACACTGATGAATGTTTCTCAAAACAATCATTGGTGGCTGAGATCAAAGACAAGGATCTGAACCCTGATTCAGAATTTTATTCTAAAAATACTGGTAAAGGAAAGATCATTGACGCAGACCCCACTGTTATTGTTGCGACCGTGACAATTCATCCAGAAGAACCAACAGATCTTGAAGAGGGGGGGCACCTTTTTCATTCATAGATGTGGGTAAAGGGAACCCAGATGCATTTTATTGTTAATAGCGGAAGCCAAAAAAACCTCATCTCAACAGAGGTCATCAAACAATTGGGATTGTTGACAACACCACACCCGCAGCCATACAACATCGGGTGGCTTTGGAAAGGACGAGATCTCCATGTCGGCCAATAGTGTCGATTGTCATACAACATCCAACCCTTCAAGGATAAGGTATTATGTGATGTTTCCCCACTGGATTTCTGTGATGTTCTCTTGGGCCAACCATATATGTGGAGATGCCATGTTGTTTATGAGTCTCAACCCCGTAGTTTCATTGTTACTTTGGGGGGTCATCTCTACAAAATACCAGAGGTAGTTCCAACTATTGTTCCACCTAAAAAGTGTCATAAGGTAGTATCTCATACTACAAAATTCAGCTTCTTCATAATCTGTTCAAAAGGGGAACAGAATGACACTAAAACCACTACAACATTGCCCCAAGCACCTTCTATCCAACAGAAACAGGTCGGAAAGGTTGCAACAAAGTGAAAAGATTCCTTCTACACACTGTCCTCTCATGTAGTTCAACTTGTTGAATAGCCTCAGCCTTAATAGGTTCGTGACATACTTCCACAAACTGAACAGCGTGACGTCTCTAGAAAGGCAAGCAACTCACCAAGATGCGGATTCAGCAAACGCTTTTCCCTTTCCCCTAGGAACTCAACGTAATGGAGACCATTGCTTCCTAAGGAGGGAGGATTGATCTAGGTGGATATTAGCGACCACCCACCTTTTCCAACTAGCTCAAAACAATTTTCTGGCAAATTTGGCAATTTACTATTTTTAGCAGTTTTTAACTTCTGGGGCCATTTTGAGGGCCTGAATGAAGTTTTTTCACGATATATGTTCTCAATGATAGATGAAAAAATGATTGATCCCCCAAAATTAATCTCCTCAACAATACCTTTCCAATGAGCTATCACACACCTAAATCAAAGATTGTATGCAAAAGTTACAATCCTGGGAAGTTGATGTACTCACTTACCCAAACGGGGCCCACATGATGTACTCACTTACCCAAATGGGGCCCACATGAATTTTGGTGCTTCATCTTCTAGGGTGAGGTTTTTGTATGTCTAAGGTTTTTTTCATTCTGGTTTATTTTAAAAATTCCTTAAGAGCCTCATTTTAATCATCTTCTTGCGAATGCGAGTAGCCGTCACATCTCTTCTTAGAGATAAGCTGCCACCATTCTAGCGAGTCTTTCACTCTGTATTTTTACAGTCTCTGTACATTTGTTTCATTAATAGAAATCATGTATTACTGTATATCTATGTTTATGGTTGCATCTCTTATAAATTTATGTTATATTATTGAATATCTCTGATATCTCTGTGCATTTCTTTGTTATATCTCCGTTCAAATTTCATGCTGAAAATAATCCGGATCAGTGGTATCAGAGAAGGCTGCTCTTGATCATTTTTTTAGTGCATGTCCCTGACAAGGTCCAAGTATAGCAAGTTGGGTCTCAAGCTTGTCTCTCTTGAAGACAATCACTCTCGCACACCCAAGAAACCCTCAATGGTGGAAGAAAAGAAAAACGACGGAGAAGACGATCCTATCAATCTGTTGCTTGAGCAATCTCTCATGTAACAGAGGGATGAAATGATGGAGAATTTTTCCCACATCCTTAAACGACTCCCAATAGCATCAGGCGCATCTTCATCAAGCGGCCACTTTGGAGGCACCTCACCTTTCAAGGTACAAGTTAATTTTGATATTCCTGTATTTGAAGGATAGATAGACGCAGAAGCCCTAGAAAAATAGTTAACTCTGCTAGAAGGTTATTTCTTTGTTCACAATTTTTCGAACAAAGAAAAGATCACCTTCGCACTCCTTAAAGCTCTCCCTCAAGTCAAACATTGGTGGGAACCTTACTGAGAGTAAAGTTCCACAAAGGAGTCTGCAATAGATGGGGTCGATCCCACTTGGAATTTTTTTGTGGATGTGGTAAAGGAACAGTATTACCCTGTTGGCAACTATGAGGACCAGTACATGATATGGACCACACTGCGACAAGAGAGGGGCCAAGCAGTTCCATATTTCAACAATACCTTCCATACCTTGCGCACCAAGATGGGTATCAAAGACACCAAGTGACATTTGGTTCTAAAATACCATGGGGCTTTACACAAATGCACCCAGACTGAAATGGATTTTCTAGACATCTCTTCACTCGGTGTTGCTTATCGATATGCTGTTAAAATTGAGTAGAAAATTAAGCAGTAGAACAAATGGGAATTTGGGTCTACAAATCCGCAACAACCAAATTATGACAAAGACAAACCTAACATACAGTCTCTCAAAAACCACTCCAAGACACAGGAAAAGAAGGGTCGCAAGAGGACAAAGAAGGACACTGAAAAATGGTGTGATTCCCACAAAAACCTCTGGCATAATACCGATGAATGTCGCTCAAAAAGGTCATTGGTGGTTGAGATCAAAGACAAGGAGTTGAACCCTGATTCTGAATCTTATTCTGAAAATATGTTAGGGTCCTAACCCGCACATAGGTAGAACAATATATTCGAATGTAATAAAGGTCAATATTAATAAGGCCTTTCAATAAAATAGAATAAGGTGGATGTAAGAAGACCTAATAGCAGCTTCCGCTTCTAGAAGCATCTTCCTCTAGATGCTTCATTTTAGTATAAATAGGAGTCAAGGGTATGAGAACCCTATCTTGGATATTATTGTAATAGAGCTCTACTCAACCGAAGGTTGCCCCCTCGAAGAGGCCCATGAACATTCCTTTCAGATTCAAAGTGCTATTTCTGTTGTTATTCTTATATCATTTCAGTGTTATTGTGATGAATGTTCTAGTTATATTGTTGTTATTCTGCCATTACTAGCATTTTATTTATGTTCTGCATACATTTTATATCTGGTATATTACAAGTGGTATCAGAGCACTTTCCTCGACTGAAATTGGGGTTAATTTTTTATCCAAGGTAGAGACATATTCCTGCATCTATAAGCCACAGAGATCTATCATTACGTGCACAAACCCACATTTGAGGGATTCATACATGCAGGAAATACAAGTGGTACTTAACCACACATATATTGGCCACCCTTGTAACCCTTGTTGGTACATGTTCGAGTGGTAGTGCATCAGACGACACTTGTGTACATATCGGCCTAGATTACCTGAAGCCCTCTTTATATAAACCGATCGGCCGCCTGACTACTATAATGTCACCGGGAATAGCACTTGGGAAGATACTCTCTAGTACCTGGGTAGTCGGGTAGTACAGATAAGGGTACGGTCTATCCTCCTTAGTTAGTGCCCTGATATATTGGGCCGAGTACTACTGTTCACATATCTCAGAGAGCTATAGCATAGGGAAAACCCTTGTTTGTAGAACCCTTGAATACCTAACCCTTGGGGATAGAAACATAAACAAATTAAAATAAACAAGATCTATTGCCACGCAACTGTGTTCAGATTGCCAAGTAAATACACATTTCTTTCTGGTTAAGCATTTGGGCATTTCCTGTCACATTCATCTCTTCGCCCTTATCACATTCATCCATATCATTTTATTGGAAAAAAAAAAAATTACCCTACCCACCCCTTTTCATTTCCCCCATCCTCATGGCCCATACTCGTATCCAAGATGTGGAAGCTCACTTCAACACCTTGTAGTCTGGTCTCATTGAGACCCAACAAGAAGTGAAACAACTCAGTGTCAATGGTGTTGCCATCAATACAACCATGCAGTCCTCAATGGGCGAAATCAAACAAGACCTCACCACCCAACTTGAAACAGTCTTTTCGACACTTTGCACCAAACTTCATATCCCTACAGATAACCCTTCCTCTTCCTCACCCCCACATATTGAAGGTGACCATTCCTCTCATTCCCATACCTTGTAGAACCATCACTTTAAACATGACCTACACCTTCCATGGGTGGATGTGACCAAATTTGATGGCTCAAAACCCACTGGTTGGGTAAACCAAATGGAACATTACTTCTCTTTATACATCATTACAGATGACTTGGCCAAACACCGGTATGGTGTTCTCCATCTAGATCAAGAATGTTGGCAATGGTGGCAATCGAGAAAAAATTCTCGTCAAGGGTATATTGCTTGGACACAATTTGTGGCAGAGCTTTATGAACGCTTTGACACTGATGCCAACCATTTGGGCCATTTGACAAAGCTGAAACAATTAGGAATAGTGGAAGGATTTATAGCTACCTTTGAGTGCCTGGTTTTAGAATAGAGGGCATGTCTGATGCCTTTTTCTGAGAGTGTTTTATCAGCGGCCTCAAGGATGAAATTCGGGCCCATGTCCTCATGACTCGGCGTGAGTGTTGGGTGGAGTCTACCAAAAGAGATAAAGAAGCACAACAAGTTGTATCTTCTCAAAACCGCAAACCCTCCTTCATCCCTCGCCCTAAACTAGTAAATCCCACTACTCCCTCTGCTCCACTAAAGATCCAAAAATTGACCCGGACTGAAATGGTTGAATGCCAACTCAAAGGCCTTTGTTATAACTGTGATGACAAATATTTCTCGGGCCACAAGTGTAAAGAAAAAAATATTTTTATGGCCATCTCCGAGGAGATTTCAAAAGAATATCAAGAGCCTCCCTCTATGTCTGAATCACCTAAATCCATTGACATAACCCCTCCCTTAGACCCACCTGAAGTATAACCATTCATTTTCCTCAATTCTCTCACTGGCTTCTCTGCTCCCCAAACCCTCCAGCTAATCGATTACATCAAGCATCGGAAGGTCATCATTTTGGTTGATAGTGGCAGCACCCATAATTTTATTCATCGCCACATTGCCCAAGAAACTCATTGCTACCTCCATGCCGTCAATAATTTCCAAATCATGATTGCCAATGGTGGTTCCATGAAATGTGGAGGGCGTTGTGAAAATGTGTGTCTCGAAATTGGTGACTACCACCTGAAATCCCATATGTTTGCTATCAATATGGGAGGTTGTGACATTGTGCTAGGTGTAGACTGGCTAAGGACTTTGGGTCCCATTCTCATGGATTTTAAATACTTAACCATGCAATTCGACCAAGAGGGCCACCAATATAAGTTCCAAGGCATCACTGTAGGTTCACCTGAGATCATTAGTTCCCATCACATGGAAAAGCTTCTCAAAAAGGGTCATTCTGGTGTTATCACCCAACTCCATGCCATACAATCAATAGAGACACCTTCCATACCACAAGACCTCCAAGCCATCATTTCTAAACATCAATTGGTCTTTCCACTCCCCAAGGCCTCCCTCCTTCCCTTGGTGTTCATGATCATTCCATTCCCCTTGTACCAGGAATCCTTCCTCCCAATATCCATCTATATCATCACCCCTTTTCCCCCAAAAATGAAATTGATAAAATGGTCCAGGAAATCCTTAATGCAGGCATTATCTACCCTAGTACGAGCCCTTATTCGTCTCCTGTGGTCATGGTCCTAAAGAAGGAAGTTTCTTGGCGAATGTGTCCTGACTTTCGTGCCCTCAACAAACTTACCATCAAAGACAAATTCCCCATTCCTGTCATTGATGACCTCCTGGATGAATTGAGTGGTGCCCAATTCTTCACTAAAATGGATCTTCATTTGGGCTACCACCAGATATGTATGAAAGAGGTAGATATTCCCAAGACTATCTTTAGAACTCATGAGGGCCACTATGAGTTTTTGGTCATGCCCTTTGGCTTGTGGAATGCCCCCTCCACCTTCCAAAGCCTCATGAATCATGTCTTTCATCCTTTTCTCCGCCATTTTGTCTTAGTTTTCTTTGATGATATCCTCATCTATAGCAAAACCTACATAGACCATCTTGCTCATGTGGATCGAGTTCTCCATCTACTCTCTTAGCACCAACTTTTCCTGAAACAGTCTAAATATGCTTTTTGTACCTTAGAAGTAGAATACTTGGGTCATCTGGTTGGAAAATATGGCATCAGGGTGGATCCTAAAAATATTGAAGCTATGCAAGACTGGCCTCATCCAAAGACTCTTAAGAGCTTGTGTGGATTTCTAGGCTTAAGGGTATTATCGCAAGTTTGTTAAGAATTATGGGAAGATTGCAGCACCTCTCACTGCTCTCCTCAAAAATAACTCTTTCACTTGGACTCCAGCCACTGCTCAAGCTTTTCAAACCTTGAAGATGACCATGTGCACCACTCCAGTCCGCACCCTTCCCGATTTCACAAAGACCTTTGTGTTGGTATGTGATGCCTCAGGGAAAGGAATTGGTGTTGTCCTTATGCAAGAGGGTCAACCTTTGGCCTTTACCAGCAAGCAACTATCTGAAAGAAATCTAGGAAAATCCATCTATGAAAAGGAAATGTTGCCTATTTTTCAAGTTGTGGATCTGTGGAATCCTTATCTATTGGGGCAACGGTTCCAAATTAAGACAGACCATCAAAGCCTCAAGTAATTTCTGGAACAATGCATTTCCTCCCCAGAACAACAAAAATGGGTGACTAAACTCTTTGGATATGATTATGAGATCATTCATAAGAAAGGCGAAGACAATGTGGTTTTGGATGCACTTTCTTGGAAATATGAAGATGAAGTATCCCTTTTTTCTCTTTCATTCATTGTACCAGATTGGCTCCAAGCCGTTTGCCAGGAATGGCTACAAGACCCTAAAAGTTTGCAATTGATCCCACAATTGCAGTCCAATGCTCCATCTTCCCCAGGGTACTCTTGGCTCCATGAGGAACTTTCATACAAAGGCCCTTTGTATTTAAGTAAAAAATCAAATCTTAAATCCACGGTACTTTCTGAGCTTCATGCTACACCCACAGCAGGGCACTTTGGGTTCACCAAAACCTATGATAGGGTCAAACGTTCCTTTTTTTGGGATGGTATGAAACAAGACATTTGTAATTTTGTAGCTGAATGTGACGTGTGTCAATGCAACAAGGGAGAAACAGTCAAATTGCAAGCCACAATACAACTGCTGTCAATTCCACCTGCTATTTGGAAGGATATCTCTATGGATTTTATTACCAACTTACCCAAATCGGGAAATAAATCTATCATCATGGTGGTTGTTGTCATAAAAACAGGACCACAGAGCAATAAAATAAAACATATGTGGAAACAAAACACAGAATATACACAATACAAGAGAGACACAGATTTACGTGGTTCACCCAGTGTGGGCTACGTCCACCAGAGAAATTGCCAGGTCCTTCCTTTATTATTATCCAACAAATGAAGAGATACAACCTATAGCAAAACCCATTGTAACTTCCTCTTCTTTCTCTCACGGTCTCCTCTCTCAGAATACAATATTTTCCATCAACCATAGCCACAATACATTTCCCTCATAAAAGAGGGTTGCCTTCTAGGGAAGAAAACCCTAATATAATCTCTACCGTTAGATCTACGACCTTATAATGAACGGTCCAGATTTACAATGAAATTACAATATACATTTACAAGGAAATTTTTCCTTCGGGGGCTTCACCCCCTTGCCCCCAGACCCCCCAGCCAGGGGGATAGCCCCCCCGGACCCTGCAGAGGGGCTACCCCCCCTCTGCACTCCCCTGCATAGAAGAGTGTACATACTTCTGGGGTGTAAATACTTCATGGGGTATAAACACGGTTGAAAGAAAGGAATCTGAATCAGAAAGATAACCAGGCTCCACAACCAACAATCTCCCACTTGCAGACTGATCTCAACAACTCCATCGTTGTTGTATATTCTGGACTCCAAACCTTCTTGGACCTGGAAAATTTCTTATCTTCATATTCATTATTGAAGACCATTTGAAACTAAGAAGGAACTCAGTTTCTCTTTGGTTACTCCCTTTGTTAACATGTCTCTAGGATTCTGGCTAGTGTGTATCTTTTCCAACTTCAAATTTCCATCTTCCAAGGTGGATCGTATGAAGTGGTACCTCAACTCTATATGCTTAGTCTTTGAATGAAAGGCTAACTTCTTTGCAAGATGAATTGCACTCTCACTATCATAGTACAACCTGTTATTCTCTTGCTTCTTTCCCAATTCCTCCATAAACCTCTGTAACCAAATCATCTCTTTACTAGCCTCTGTAGAAGCAACATACTCTACCTTTGTTGTTGAAAGTGCAACAACCTTTTGTAGTTTTGAAATCCAACTTACTATTGTTTCACCTATAGTAAAAACATACCCTGTGGTGCTCCTCCTACTGTCTTTATCACCTGCAATATCTAAATCAACATATCGTTGTAGAAAAGTGTTTGAACCTCCAAAACATAATGCATGAGTAGTAGTACCTCTCAAATGCCTGAGAATCCACTTTACTGCCTCCCAATGTTCTTTACCTGGATTTTTCATATATCTGCTCACAACTCTCACTGCATGTGCAATATTTGGCCTTGTGCAAACCATTGCATACATCAAGCTGCCAACTGATGATGAATAAGGGACCCTGGACATGTATTCTATCTCCTCATGTGTCTTGGGACACATTTCCTTAGTTAATTTGAAATGGATAGCCAAAGGTTTACTAACCGGTTTTGCATTCTGCATTCTAAACCTCTCCAACACCTTCTCTATGTACTCACCCTGAGACAATGTCAATTTGCGATTTTTTTTGTCTCTTGTTATTCTCATGCCAAGGACATTCTTTGCAGCACCCAAATCCTTCATCGCAATGAATTGGCTAATTTCTTCTTGAGAATATTTATATCCTGCATATTAGACCCTACAACAAGCATGTCATTTACATACAATAGCAAGATAATATAGCTTCCATTTTCTAGCCTTTTAAAATAAACACAGTGATCAAAATGACATCTATTATAACCCTGTTCTATCATGAACCTGTCAAGCTTAAAATACCACTACCTTGGATCTTGATTTAGGCCATACAATCTCTTCTTCAACCTGAATACCAAATTCTCCTTCCCTTTGACCTCATACCCCTGTGGCTGCTACATATAAATCTCTTCCTCCAAATCCCCATGGAGAAAAGTTGTTTTTACATCTAACTGTTCAAGATGTAAATCTTCTACTGCCACGAGACTTAAAATAGTCCTAATTGAATTCATTTTAACAATAGGAGAAAATATTTCATCAAAATCGATACCTTTCTTTTGTGCAAACCCCTTTCCAATAAGTCTAGCCTTGTACCTCTTTTCTCCTCCATCTTCTTCCTTCAACTTGTAAACCCATTTATTCTGCAATGCTCTTTTTCCCACAGGAAGCTAAACCAAGTCCCAAGTCTGGTTATTTGCCAAGGAGTCCATTTCCTATTTCATGCCTTGCTCCCACTTCTTTTTGGTGTCTACCTGCATCACCTCTTCATAACATTCTAGTTCACCAGAATCAGTCAATAATAAATAATACAATGAAGGAGAGTATCGTTCAGGGGGTATACTTAACCTGGTAGATCTTCTAACAACACTTGCAGGTGTTTGAGGTACCTGCTTCTCTTGTTGTTGTACATTTTGATTTTCTGGTTCCTTTGGAATTTCTTTTTCAATGATCTCATCCAGCACTGTGTATTCTTGTTTTTCTTTTTCCTGTTTCTTTCCCTACAACTGATCTTTATACCTGATCTTCTCATTGAATATGACATCTCTACTCCTAATGATTTTGTTATTTTCATAATCCCATAAGCGATAACCAAAATCATTAACACCATATCCAATAAAGGTACAATTCTTGGATTTTGCCTCAAGCTTTGTTCTATTTTCTTTATCAATATGGACAAATGTTTCACAACTGAAAGTTTTCAAAAAAGAATAGTTTACCTTTTTTCTTGTCCATTCCTCCTCTGGAATTCTACCATCCAAAGAGCTTGAAGGTCCTATGTTTATTAAGTAAATAGTAGTATCTATAACATCTACCTAGAACTGTAAGGGAAAACTAGCATGCAATCTCATACTCCTTGCGCGCTCCATGATTGTCCTGTTCATCCTTTCTGACACACCATTTTCTTGTGGTGTTCTTGGAACTGTCTTCTCTCTACGAATCCCATGGTATGAACAGTAATCATCAAACTCCTTGTTGCAATATTCACATCCATTATCTGATCTGAGACACTTCAAACTTTTTCCTATCTCATTCTCAACTAAAGCTTTCCATTTCTTAAAAGTATCAAAAACATCATATTTTTGTCGAATGCAATAAGCCCAAGTTTTTCTAGTTGCATCATCAATAAAAGTAACATAATAATGAGAGCCACCAAG
>ML819454.1:374765-388391 GCA_009831015.1 Picea engelmannii
TTTTGTGAAGGATCTGCATACCCTTCTCACTCATGTGTCCCAGCCTATGATGCCATAGTATTGTATCCACTCCTATAGAAGATAAAAATATAGAAGAGTCAGTATTACCAGTACATAAATATAATGTACCTACCTTCTCTCCTTTTGCTATCACCAATGATCCTTTGATGACCTTCCACCTCTTATCTGTAAATATGGATATACAACCTTCACTTGCCAACTACCTTGTTGAAATTAATTTTTTCCTTAAATGTGGAACATGTCTTACCTCTTTCAACAACCATTGGTTTCCATTGTGTTGCTTTATTTTTACCTTTCCCATTCCAACAATTTTGCATGGTGCATCATCACCCAAATGAACCTGTCCAAACTCACCTTGAACATAATATAAAAAATGTTTCCTATGGGGTGTGGCATGAAATGAAGCCCTTGAATCTACTACCCAAGACTCAAAAATATTATCTACAGAAAGAATCAACGCATCTTGTAACACATCACCTGTTACATTTGCTTCTTGATTTCTCTCATGTTGTCCATCTCTTTGTTTCTTTGGAGCTCTGCAGTCTTTCTTCAGATGTCCTTTCTTCCCACAATTCTAGCACTCTATATTTCCAAGTCTGGATTTTGATCTGCCCTTCCTAGAATTTCCGTGGTTCCCTGAGCCCTTTCCTCTATCCTTTTGTCTTCCCCTTCTCTCCATGTTCAACGCATTACTTGATGTCTCACCTATGCTTTTTCGTCACATTTCCTCACTAAGGATAACACCAACAAAATCATCAAATTTTAAAGTATTTGAACCAGAGACAGAGTTACTTACAGCCATGACCAAGCCATTCCATCTTTCTAGCAATGAGCACAAGATTAGAAGAACCCTAACCTCATCATCAAAGTCCACTTTTACAAAAATTAGTTGATTAGTAACCGTATTAAATTCATTTAAATGATCTGCAATAGACCCACCTTCCAACATCTTCATATTAAATAATGTCTTCATTAGAAATACCTTATTGGACACCGAGGGTTTTTCATACAATTTGGCCAATGCATCCATCAAACCCTTTGTTGTCTTTTCTTTGGAAATATTGAAAGCCACCGACGCTGCCAGGCTCAGCCGTATCATTCCTAGAGCCTTTTTGTCAATAATCTCCCATTCTTCATCCTTCATGGTCGTCGACTTCTTTGCTACTCCACCCAATGGTAGGAATAGATCCTTCTGATATAAATAATCTTCCATCTACATCTTCCATAACTGGTAGTTTTGGCCGTTAAATTTCTCAACCCTAAACTTTCCATCTTCTGACATTTCTCCCACTCCAACCAGGAACCCTCTTTTCCTACGAGTTACCTTTCACTCTTATACTAGTTCTTAGAAAACTAGGACCATGGAGCAATAAAATAAAACAAATGTGGAAAAAAAAACACAGAATATACACAATACAAGAGAGACATAGATTTACGTGATTCACCCAGTGTGGGCTACATCCACCAGAGAAATTGCAAGGTCCTTCCTTTATTATTATCCATCAAATGAATGGATACAACCTACAACAAAACCCGTTGTAACTTCCTCTTCCTTCTCTCACAGTCTCCTCTCTCAGAATACAATATTCGCCATCAACCATAGCTGCAATACATTTCCCTCATAAAAGAGGGTTTCCTTCTAGGGAAAAAAACCCTAACATAATCTCTACCATTATATCTGCGACCTTATAAGGAACGGTCCAGATTTACAATGAAATTACAATATACATTTACAAGGCAATTTTTCCTTCAGGGGCTTTTCCCCCTAAACCCTGTTGGGGGCCCGCTTGCCCCCAAACCCCCCAGCCGAGGGGATAGACCCCCCAGACCCCGCAGTGGGGGTACCCCCCCTCTGTACTCCCCCATGTGGAAGAGTGTACATACTTCTGGGGTGTAAATACTTCATGGGGTATAAACATGACTAAAAGCAAGGACCTCTGAATCAGAAAGATAATCAGGCTCCACAACCAATAATTGTTGATCGCCTTTCCATGTACACTAATTTTTGTGCCCTTCAACACCCATTTACAACATCCACGGTGGCTCAAATCTCATGGATCAGGTCTTCAAGCTTCATGGCATGCCGCACTCTATTGTTTCTGATCGCGACCCAACTTTCACAAGAAATTTTTGGCAAGAATTGTTCAAGATACAAGGCACAGAATTGCATCTCAGCACAGCTTATCATCCCTAGACTGATGGCCAAACGGAAGTTATCAACAAGTGTTTGGGAACATATTTGAGGTGTTTTGCCTCGGAAAAGCAAAATCAGTGGGCTCAATGGTTACCCCTAGTTGAATGGTAGTACAACACTTCATACCATATAGCTACATGCATGACTCCTTTTGAAGCAGTATATGGACAGAAGCCACCTTCAGTTCTCTCATACTTATCGAGTGCCTCGAAGGTCCAGGCGGTTGACCTAACACTTACAGCTTGAGAGGCCATTCTTCATACCCTCAAAGATAATTTGGTCATGGCACAGAATCGCACGAAGCAACAAGCAGATCAAGGTCACTCTGAATGTCAATTTGCAGAAGGGGATCAGGTGTTTCTTTGACTGCAACCTTACAAGAAAACTTCCCTCAGGGTCAAGCATTGTCAGAAGCTAGCGCCCAAATTTTATGGTCCTTATATAGTGCTCAAGATTGTGGGACAAGTCACCTATCAGTTAGCTTTTCCCAACCATTCGAAGCTACATCTTGTTTTTCATGTTTCATGCTTAAAGAAGGTGATTGGAGCTAAGTGCCAAATTCAAACCAACCTTCCAAAGTTAGTTGAAGAAGGATCCATTTGGCTACAACTAGAAGCAATTTTGGACCAGCGTGAGTGTCACCTACATCAGAGAACCATCAAGGAAGTGCTAGTCCACTAGAAAGATACAACTCCAATAGACACCACTTGGGAACCAGCTACCATTCTGCAGCAATTTCCTCATCTCAAGCCTTGAGGACAAGGTTGTTTTTAAGGGGACAGACATGTTAGGGTCCTAACCCACACATAGGTAGAACAATATATTAAAATGTAATAAAGGTCAATATTAATAAGGCCTTTCAATAAAATAGAATAAGGCGGATGTAAGAAGACCTAATAGAAGCTTCTGCTTCTAGAAGGATCTTCCTCTAGATGCTTCTTTTTAGTATAAATAGGAGTCGAGGGTATGGGAACCCTGGCTTGGATATTATTGTAATAGAGCTCTACTCAACTAGAGGTTGACCCCTCGAAGAGGCCCATGAACATTGCTTTCAGATTCAAAGTGCTATTTCTGTTGTTATTCTTATATCATTTCAATGTTATTGTAGTGAATGTTCTAGATATATTGTTGTTATTCTGCCATTACTAGCATTTTATTTTTTTTCTGCATACATTTTATATTTGGTATATTAAAAAATACTGGTAAAGGACAGATTATTGACACAGACCCCACTGTTATTATCGCAACCACAACAATTCAACCAGAAGAGCCAACAGATCCTGAAGAGGGGGAGCACATTTTTCATTCACATATGTGGGTGAAGGGAACCCCGTTGCATTTTATTGTTGATAGCAGAAGCCAGAAAAACCTCATCTCAATAGAGGTCATCAAATATTTTGGATTGTCGACAACACCACACCTATAGCCA
Source organism: Picea engelmannii (assembly GCA_009831015.1). Classification (NCBI taxonomy): domain Eukaryota; kingdom Viridiplantae; phylum Streptophyta; class Pinopsida; order Pinales; family Pinaceae; genus Picea; species Picea engelmannii. The sequence goes on from ML819454.1 coordinate 378,410, forward strand.
TACAACATCGGGTGGCTTCATAAAGGATGAGATCTCTGTGTCATCCAACAATGTCAATTGTCATATGGCATCCAACCCTTCAAGGATGAGGTATTATGTGATGTTGGCCCACTAGATGTCTGTAATGTTCTCTTGGGCCAACCATATATGTGGAGATGCCATGTTTTTTACGAGTCTCGACCCCATAGTGTCATTGTTACTTTGGGGGGTCATCTCTACATAATAACAGAGGTAGTTCCAACTATTGTTCCACCTAAAAAGTGTCGCAAGGTGTTATCTCATACTGCAAAATTCACCTTCTTCACAATCTGTTCAAAAGGGGAACACAAGGACATTGCAACCACTACAGCTTTGCCCCAAGCACCTTCTATCCAACGAAAATAGGTCGTCAAGGTTGCAGAAAAGTGCAAAGATTCCTTCTGTACACCATCCTCTCATGTAGCCTGACTTATTGAACAGCCTCAGCCTCAACAGGTTCGTGACATACTTCAACAAACTGAGCAGCGCAAAGTCTCCAGGAAGGCAAGCAACTCACCAAGATGTAGATTCAGCAAACGCTTTTCCCTCTCCCCCGGGAACTCAATGCAATGGATACCATTTCTTCCTAAGGAGGGAGGATTGAGCCAGGTGGATATCGGTGGCCACACACCTTTTTCGACTAGCTCAAAATAGTTTTCTGGCAAATTTGGCAATTTACTATTTTTAGCAGATTTTAACTTTGAGGGCCCAAATGAAGGTTTTTCATGATTAAGGTTATCAATAATAGGAAAGAACATGATTAAGCCCCCAAAATGAATCTCCTCGATGATACCTTTCCAATGAGCTATCACACGCCTAAAATGGAGATAGTATGTAAAAGTTACAACCCCGGGAAGTTGATGTACTCACTTACCCAAACGAGGCCCACATGACTTTTGGCGCTTAATCTCCTAAGGTTAGTTTTTTGGATGTCTAGGGTTTTTCGCATTCCAGTTTATTTTAAAAATTCCTTCAGAGCCTCATTGTAATCATCTTCTTGTGAATGTGAGTAGCCGTCACATCTCTTCTCAAAGATAAGATGACACCATTCCAGGGAGTCTTTGACTCTGTATTTTTACAGTCTCTGTACATTTCCTTCATTAATAGAAATCATGTATTACTGTATATCTATGTTTATGGTTGCATCTCTAATAAATTTATGTTATATTATTGAATATTTGTGATATCTCTATGCATTTCTTTTTTATATCTCCATTCTCATTTCGTGCCGAAAATAATCCGGATCAGTCATATCAGAGCAGGCTTCTCTTGATTGTTTTTTTAGTACATGTCTCTGATGAGTTCCAAGTATATAAATTTGGGTCTTGAGCTTGTCTCTCTTGAAGAAAATCGCTCTTGCACACCCAATAAACCCTCAATGACAAAAGAAAACAAAAACGACGGAGCAGACGATCCTATCAATCTGTTGCTTGAGCAAGCTCTCACGTGACAGAGGGATGAAATGATGGAGAATTTTCCCCACCTCTTTAAACGCCTACCGATAGCATCAAGTGCATATTCATCAAGCGGCCACTTTGGAGGCACCTCACCTTTCAAGGTATAATTTAATTTTGATATTCCTGTATTTGAAGGACAGATAGATGCAGAAGCCCTAGAAAAATGGTTAACTCTGCTAGAAGGTTATTTCTCTATTCACAATTTTTTCGACAAAGAAAATATCACCTTCGCACTCCTTAAATATCTCCCTCATGTCAAACATTGGTGGGAAACTTACTGGGAGCAAAGTTCCACAGAGGATTCTGGAATATATGGGGCCAATCCCACTTGGGATTTTTTTGTGGATGTGGTAAAGGAACAATATTACCCTGTTGGAAACTATGAGGACCAGTACATGAGATGGACCACACTGCAACAAGAGAGGGGCCAAGAAGTTCCGGAGTTCACCAATGCCTTCCATACCTTGCACACCAAGCTGGGTATCTAAGACTCTAAGTGACATTTGGTTTTGAAATACTGTGGAGCTTTACACAGATACATCCAGACAGAAATGGATTTTCTAGACATCTCATCACTTAGTGTTGCTTATCGATATGTTAATAAAATTCAGTAGAAATTTAAGCACCAGAACAAATGGGAATTCAAGTCTTCAAATCCACAACAACCAAAGTATGACAAATATGGCCATAACAAACAGTCTCTTGAAAACCACTCCAAGACACAAGAAAAGAAGGGTCATGGGAAGACAAAGAAGGACATCGGAAAATGGTGTGATTTCCACAAAATCCCCTAGCACAACACCGATGAATGTCGCTCAAAATAGTGATTGGTGGCCAAGATCAAAGACAAGGAGCCAAACTCTGATTCAGAATCTCATTCTGAAAATACTAGTAAAGGACAGATCATTGACGCGGACCCCATGGATATTGTTGTGATCATAGCAATTCAACCAAAAGAACCAACATATCCTAAAGAGGGGGAGCACCTTTTTCATTCATAGATGTGGGTGAAGGGAACCTCGTTACATTTTGTTGTTGAAGGCAGAAGCCAGAAAAACCTCATCTCAGCAAAGGTAATCAAATAGTTGGGATTGTCGACAACACCACACCTGTAGCCATACAACATCGGGTGGCTTCGTAAAGGACAAGATCTTCATGTCAACCAATAGTGTTGATTGTTGTACGACATCCAACCCTTCAAGGATGAGGTATTATGTGTTGTTTCCCCACTAGATGTCTGTGATGTTCTCTTGGGCCAACCATATATGTGGAAACACCATGTTGTTTACGAGTCTTGACCCTGTAGTGTCATTGTTACTTTGGTGATTCATCTCTACAGAATACCAAAGGTAGTTACAACTATTGTTCCACCTAAAAATTGTCACAATATAGTATCTCATACTAGAAAATTCAGCTTCTTCACAATCTGTTCAAAAGGGGAACAGAAGGACATTGCAACCACTATAGCTTCGCCCCATGCACCTTCTATCCAACAGAAATAGGTCAGCAAGGTTGCAGCAAAGCGCAAAGATTCCTTCTGCACACCGTCCTTTCATGTAGCCCAACTTGTTGAACAGACTCAGCCTCAATAGGTTCATGACATGCTTCCACAAGCTGAGCAGTGCAACGTCTCCAGCAAGGCAAGCAACTCACCAAGATGCAGATTCAACAAACTCTTTTCCCTCTCCCTTGGGAACTCAACGCAATGGAGACCATTGCTTCCTAAGGAGGGAGGATTGATCCAGGTGGCTATCGATGGCCACCCACCATTTCTGACTCACTCAAGACAGCTTTCTGGCAAATTTGGCAATTTACTACTTTTAGCAGTTTTTAACTTCCAGAGCCATTTTGAGGGCCTGAATGAAGGTTTTTCAAGATCGAGGTTCTCAATTATATCCAAAGGTATGATTGAGCCCCCAAAATGAATATCCTCAATGATACCTTTCCAACGCGTTATCAAACGCCTAAAATGGAGATCGTATGCAAGAGTTATGACCTCGGGAAGTTGATGTACTCCCTTAACCAAACGGGACCCACATGACTTTTGGAGCTTCATCTCCTAGGGTTATGTTTTTGGATGTCTAGGGTTTTGGGAATACTGGTTTATTTTAAAAATTCCTTCAGAGCCTCATTGTAAGCAACTTCTTGCGAATGCGAGTAGCCATTACATCTCTTCTCAGAGATAAGCTGCCACAATTCTAGCGAGTCTTTCACTCTGTATTTTTACAGTCTCTGTACATTTCTTTCATTAATAGAAATCGTATATTAATGTATATCTGTGTTTATGGTTGCATCTCTGATAAATTTCTATTATATTATTTAATATCTGCGATATCTTTGTGCATTTCTTTGTTATATCTTCGTTCTCATTTCGTGCAGAAAATAATCCGGATCAGTGGTATCAGAGCAACCTGCTCTTGATCATTTTTTCAGTGCATGTCCCCGACGAGGTCAGAGTATAGCAAGTTGAGTCTCAAGCTTGTCTCTCTTGAATAAAATCTCTCTCGCACACCCAAAAAACCCTCAATGGTGGAAGAAAAGAAAAATGACAGAGCAGATGATCCTATCAATCTGTTGCTTGAGCAATCTCTCATGTACTAGAGGGATGAAATGATGGAGAATTTTTCCCACATCCTTAAATGACTACCAATAGCATCAGGCACATCTTCATCAAGCGGCCACTTTGGAGGCACCTCACCTTTCAAGGTACAAGTTAATTATGATATTCCTATATTTGAAGGACAGATAGATGCAGAAGCCCTAGAAAAATGGTTAGCTCTGCTAGAAGGTTATTTCCCTGTTCACAATTTTTCCAACAAAGAAAATATCACCTTCACATTCCTTAAAGCTCTCCCTCATGTCAAACATTGGTGGGAAACTTATTGGGAGAAAATTTCCACAGAGGAGTCTGCAATATATGGGGTCGATCCCAGTTGGGATTTGTTTGTGGATGCGGTAAAGGAATAGTATTACCATGTTGGCAACAATGAGGACCAGTACATGGGATGGACCACACTGTGACAAGAGAGGGGCCAAGTAGTTTCGGATTTCACCAATACCTTCCATACATTGCACACCAAGATGGATATCAAAGACTCCAAGCGACATTTGGTTCTAAAATACCATGGGGCTTTACACAGATACATCGAGACTGAAATGGATTTTTTGGACATCTCATCACTCGGTGCTACTTATCGATATGCTGTTAAAATTGAGTAGAAAATTAAGCACCAGAACAAATGGGAATTTGATTCTGCAAATCCACAACAACCAAAGTATGAAAAAGATGGCCCTAACAAAGAGTCTCTCGAAAACCACTCCAAGACACAGGAAAAGAAGGGTCACAGGAAGACAAAGAAGGACACCGGAAAATGGTGTGATTTCCATAAAATCCCCTGGAACAACACCGATGAATGTCACTCAAAACATTCATTGGTGGCCAAGATCAAAGATAAGGAGTCGAACCCTAATTCAGAATATTATTTTGAAAATACTGGTAAAGGGCATATCATTGACGCAAACCCCACTGCTATTATCGCGACCACAACAATTCAACCAGAAGAACCAACAGACCATGAAGAGGGGGAGCACCTTTTTCATTCATAGATGTGGGTGAAGGGAACCCCGTTGCATTTTATTGTTGATAGAGGAATCCAAAAAAGCCTTATATCAGCAGAGGTCATCAAACAGTTGGGATTGTCGACAACACCACACCCGCAGCCATACAACATCGGGTGGCTTCGGCAAGGACAAGATCTCTGTGTCAACCAATAGTGTCGATTTTCATACAGCATCCAACCCTTCAAGGATGAGATATTATGTGATGCTGCCCCACTAGATGTATGTGATGTTCTCTTAGGCCAACCATATATGTGTATATGCCATGTTGTTTACGAGTCTCAACCCCGTAGTGTCATTGTTACTTTGGGGGATCATCTCTATAGAATACCATAGGTAGTTCCAACTATTGCTCCACCTAAAAAGCGTCGCAAGGTAGTATCTCATACTGCAAAATTCATCTTCTTTACAATCTGTTCAAAAGGGGAACAAAAGGACATTGCAACCACTATCGCTTCGCCCCAAGCACCTTCTATCCAACAGAAACAGGTTTCCAAGGATGTAGAAAAGCACAAAGATTCCTTCTACACACCATCCTCTCATGTATCCCAACTTGTTGAACAGCCTCGGCCTCAACAGGTTCATGACATACTTCCACAAACTGAGTAGTGCAACGTCTCCGGCAAGGCAAGCAGCTCACCAAGATGTAGATTCAGCAAATGCTTTTCCCTCTCCCTTGTGAAATCAACACAATGGATACCACTACTTCCTAATGCAGGAGGATTGATCCCACTAGATATCAGTGGTCACCCACCTTTTCCAACTGGGTCAAAACAGTTTTCTCGCAAATTTGGCAATTTACTATATTTAGCAATTTTTAACTTTCAGGGCCACTTTCAGGGCCCGAATTAAGGTTCTTTGAGATAAAGGTTCTAAATTATAGTCTAAGGCATTATTTAGCCCCAAAAATTAATCTCCTCAATGATACCTTTCCATCGAGCTATCACACACCTAAAACAGAGATCGTATGCAAAAGTTACGACCCCAGGAAGTTGATGTACTCACTTACCCAAATGGGGCCCACATGACTTTTGGCACTTCATCTCCTAGGGTTAGGTTTTTGGATATTTAGGGTTTTGGGAACTCTGGTTTATTTTAAAAATGCCTTCAGAGCCTCATTGTGATCATCTTCCTATGAATGTGAGTAGCCTTCACATCTCTTCTCAGAGATAAGCTGCCACCATTCTAGCGAGTCTTTCACTCTGTATTTTTACAGTCTCTGTACATTTCTTTCATTAATAGAAATCATGTATTACTGTATATCTGTGTTTATGGTTGCATCTAAGATAAATTTCTGTTATATTATTGAATATCTATGATATCTCTGTGCATTTCTTTGTTATATCTCTGATCTCATTTCGTGCAGAAGATAATCTGTATCAGTGGGTTATGACCGAACTTCAATCACATGATTGCGGGCACGGACAAAGGTGGTTTGAGTCCAACTAATTTTATCCCTGTAATTCATGACGAGCCACCACATGTCCCTTTCTCAATATTTTGGTTCTGATTGTGGCTCGCCCTCTAACTTTTAAAGTCCCAGATATTTCTATCCCCGCAATTCAATGTGACCTTTGATCCCATGATATTCACGGTACTTCTAAACTAACGGCTCAGATCTGCCCCTTTTTAAATCAACGGATGTGATTTTCTTTGGGACTTTGTTGTTAGAAGTTTTCAACTCTCAAACCTTACTTTCTCTACAGTGGCTATCTCCCAAAGTGCAGGATCTACTTACACAGGTCCCTCGCAACTGGATAGTTCAAATGAAATCCAGCTCTCTAGACTTCGACAAATTTTATGCAATGCCTTCTCTTTCTTCCGGAGTGACTTCTCCTGAAGTGGAAGATCATTTTCCACGCATCCTCTCCAAATCCATGTCCCTAGTCCTCATCAGGACTTCGACACTTTTCAACTAAGACCGGATCAACAGCCTTCAACTCCCTTCTCATTCAACAGTCGATATTCTACTTCAAGATTTCAGTGCTTCCACCCCGTACTTTCCTCTGGAGTATACTGTAACTAGATTTCTATATCTGGTTCCACGCGTCCACCTCAAATAAATGATTCTCATCCACTTTAGGACTTCAGCCTTCGGAAATATCAAAACTCAAATTCTCCTCACTCCGTTTCTTTCAAAATGTTCTATCTGGAGTTCACAATATGATGACATGTGTCATCCTTCAGATCGACAGCTCCCAGTTTCTTTGGCAGTTCGAGCTTTGGCGATTTCAAACTCTTCTCCTTTGCGTTCTCCCAGATTTTTTTCACCTGGAGTCAACGATCTATCGCCATGTGCCCTCTGGATATAATGGTCCATATTCTCTTCAGTTCCTTACCCGGAGTCCACAAATTCATGCCACCTGTCCTCTAGATCTCACAGTTGAGATTCACTTTGGCTCTACGACTCTCCGGGCTTCAGGAGTTTCAACTCTCAACTCAAAATATTGAAGTGATTTCTCTAGAGTTCACAATCTCCCACCACGTGTCTCTCTAGATTCTAAGGTCCTGGTATTCTCTGGCTCTCCAGGCTCCGAGAGTTTCAACTCTCAACTGAAACTCTCTAATTAATTTCTCTGGAGTTACTGATCTACTGACACATGTCTCCTAGCAATCAATGGTTAGGATCTACTTCGGCTATTTCACCTCCTCCTGGTCCATGATCTTTCAGAGTTGTGGATATTGCACCACCTTTCCTTTTTAACGATGGATGGTCACAAATAACTTTGGGACTTCAGAACTTTGGCAAGTTCACTCTCCTGCGTGTGCAAAGTGCTAAGGCTCATGCACCTTGCTTTGATCAGATGGCGATTGATCCTCTGCGATGTGATCCAATGATTACTGTAGCTCCTCCACCTAAGATTTTGACTTCCACTGACTTAGAATATTTTTATGGATGTTCAAAGGCCTCAGCCTTCATTCTTCCTGTGAGCCTGACTATCTTGGGTCTCACTTTTTCTCTTGAAAATGTTATCTCTTATGAGATTTTCAATTCTCTTATACTGACGATACTAAAGGACTCTGTTACTCCATGGATTTAATAAGGGGTTCACAACAAACCATCTCACAACTGTTCAAGGCTTGGATATTATGATCTGACCAATAACAAGGTGTTTGTCGATTGATAACTCACCATAATTGTGGGGCCCTAACATGTGTGCTCTTTATTAGAGAACTCACCTTTTGCAATCTAGAAAGTACTCACCCAACTAGGTCTAACCGGAGTCACTAATCTTCCAGCCTGACGAGATCAACGACATTGGTGAATTGTGGGCTGTGAACTAACATGTCCGCTACTTTCACCATTGCACTCTGCAATGAATCCCCACCCTCAATCTTCATCCATAGATTGACGATTCACAATGATTTCGGGGTCCAACCTCCACAATCTAGGGAGTTCTCACTTGACTCTTGTCTTATCCTAGTCTTGATCTTCCATTCTCGATGAGATCAACGACGTGAGTTGATTGTGGGCCGTGAAATAGCATGTCCGATAATTTTCACCTTTGCACTCGGTAATGATTCCCAACCATCGAGTTAATCGAGTGGATGGTGTTTGATTCATTCATCGTAGTTGGTGTTTGAATCGATCTGACGATCGTGGCAACCTCTCCTCCCATTAAACAACTCAACTCCATCTCTGCTATCAAATTCTTAAGTCATCGGTGGTTTGGGTAACTTGACTATTGTGAAATTTGACATCTCCGAGCTTTGAGCTCCAAAGGTTATGAAACCTTCATGAGCTAACTCCTTTTTGCCTAGGGTTCCTAAACCCAGGTCACGTGGATCTTTAGATAACTCTTGGGCAATGATCCTCGCTTTTAGTTAGGTTTTTGGTTAAGCACATAGGTGTGATTTCAAAGCCTCCTAGACTACTGGTCTGAAGGGAGCTCCTTCCTAACTCACAAATCTTTAATCTCTGAGTCAGGGAAAGTTAAACTCGTGAGGTTACCAAACGGTAGCTATGCCAAGAGGCATGCTCCGACTCTAGAATGGTGATGTAATTACCTAGAGAGAGTGCCTCCGAGGATTGAATGAGAGCATATGTAAAATCAAACAGAAGTATATGTTCTCAATGGAACGAATGTATACTCATAACTTAATCATTTAATACAAAAAACCATTGACAGACATATAAATACACTCATGCATCCATTATTTCCAATTCAAAGCACAAGGCATCAAAACACTTATCAGAACCATAATTCGTGATGTGACTACTAAAAGGGGTGCTTGTTTCCACAAAACCATAGGCTCAGTCACTCCCAATGGATTTATCACTAGCCACTCCCAAGCTTAGACCACGATTCTTTGAGATTTGATCTCTTCCTTCCATCTCAATGGAAGTTAGGGACAAAGGTTACTCTCCTTCTCCCAACATAGAATAGATAGGGATGAAGGTTACTCTCCTTCTCACAATATAGAAATAGATAGGGATAAAGGTTACCCTCCTTCTCCCAGCTCAGTCTCTATATTTTTGTTGGGTATGTCTTATATTCTTTGCACAAGTAGTAGTGTCTGAGTGTCTGCGTCGGGCGCGCAGGGGGGTTAGAGGGGGGTGCAGGGGGGCAAGGCCCCCGCATGGGGGTTCGGGGGCAGCACCCCCGAATTTTTTTTTTTTTTTTCAAGACGACATATTTCCAAGACGACATATTAACGGGACGACATATTTCCGGGATGACATATTTCTGGGACGACATATTTTCAGGACCACATGATATTTAGGTGGTTTTTTCGGCACATGGATTTTTGCCGATGGTTTTCTATTTTCGGTTAAGGAATTAGGGTTTTGGACTAATCCAGGTCATTGGGTTAGGGTTTTGGATGTCGTTGGCTCCTATATGTATATTGTATTGTAAACAATGTAACACAATGTATGAATATAATAT
>ML819455.1:12017-22069 GCA_009831015.1 Picea engelmannii
CGTACACTGTCGACAACTTCAAACTTCTTTCTGGATACACACTTTCTTTTTCATATTACCGAACACTCAAATGTTAATCTTTCTCATGTAAGATGAGGTAAGCATAAACCCTATCGCCATGTTTCAAAATGGGGTTTTGACGTATGATTAATTGGCCCTTGTTTCATGAAAATGGTTGTGGTTTGACTAATGATTAATTGGCCTCTGATTAATGGTTGTTGATTGTTATCATTAAGAATTAGTAAAGACTCTTTCGATGCTCTTGTAATCCTTAAAAGGGGATTGCAAGACAATATGAATAACTGGAAGTGCTCCATAGTTTTAAAAATTAAAAAGGAGGATTTGGAAGAATCTTTCCAACAACTCCAGCTGGAATTTGTTCTTTCTCTCTTCATTCTTTTCTATTTTCTTTTTCTGTCTCCATTTCTTCTTTGCTGGAACAACCTTATATTGTTTTACCCAGCATTTCTCCTATCTGACAATGTGCGCGCATCACAATTGAGCATGATGTCATGATTAGCCATGATGTTATTCTAATGAGAAGCCATTGTTGTGAAAGAAATCAGGAGTTGTAGACATGGAGAAATTGGAAAAGAAAACTAAAGTGTGTAGCTTCAAATATATGGATGTGACTGTGGAATCTTACATGACTATAAGAGATAATATGAGAGTTGAAACCTTTTAATCATAGTTGGGGTTTGTGTACAATGTTGCAGAGTATCATGCACTATAGGAGGGAGAATATGCCACATTACAAGAGATTGAAGAAGCATGAGGAGCAAACCTCACACTTGGGAGTTCAATTTGAAATCTTAACAAGAAATATGAGCTTGCTTGTGGTTTTATTAGTTAGTACATTTGGTTGGAAATAACCTAATTTGTTTCCAACATTAGTCTCTATCTCCTCTCCAACACAATCAATAAGTTAATATTGAATTAGTCAAAAAAACGAAACATCATCCAAACTCAATGGGAAAATAGGAACAAAAATTTGAAACTTTGGTATATCCCCTTCTTTCAAGGCAACAAAATCAATTGTGTTATTGGATTTTTGGTTTCTAATGCATGGAATATTTTTGAGACAAATATTTTTAAAACTCTCTCTACTCTTCCACTATTACCATTGACGGTAAGTGAAGTGTTTCACTTGAATCATGTTAGCTCAAAAATATGTATTTCACGCTGTAAAAACCAGAAATCCAATGACAATATGTCCACTTGAAAAAGTCTTCATTCTAAAATCAATTTTGATGGTTCTTCAAGAGGTTTCCCTAGCAATAAAGGTTTTGATTTTGTAATTAGAAATCACATGGAAGAACCATCCTATGTTTATATATGAAATATAGGGTGACCTACCGAGAATTATGTCCACGTTGTGGAAGCCAAGAAAGAACTAAATTAGTCATAAATTTGAGTCTAGAAGTATAAACTTGGAAGGGGACTCAAAACTCAACTAGGATCAATTAAGGAATCAATAATTCATTGGAGGTTGGAGTCCATTGTTATAAATAAAAAAGATAGATTCCATCATCCTCGATTTGGAAATCAAACCCATAAGGAGCACAGAGGAGCATGAAGGACCAGTGCAACAAGATATCATATTTGGAGCATCCTCTAGGAGGATATGAAAAGACAAAATCAACAACTTCACATGGAGAATGTTGCTTAGAGCATCATATAGGATAATGTTGGAGGATCAAGGATCCTTAATGATGGAAATTCAAGCCATCAATAATTTCAAAAGAGGAATAATCATTAAGGATCCCTCCATCATGGAACTTAAAAAGAATTTAAGAGGCATGAAAACCCCTCGATCAAATTAATCATCATCGGAGAACGAAACCTAAAGAGAAGTACAATGAATAACTTAATGTGTAAAGTCGATGATAAGGATATCATTAAGATGCACACCTGAGAATATCCAATGATATAATCAATATCTTAAGCTTATTTTTTTAGTATATGGAACTCTATTTGCCATAGTTCCTCGGGAAGGTACATTGCACATTTATGATATAAAGCTATGTTCTTGGAAGAAATAAGAGGAAAACATGAGCGTCGGTGGAAACTGATGTAGGAGATAAAATATCCTTTGACTTTTTCTTTGGTTAGCCCTTTCTAACAAAGTCCTCACATGGGAAATAGGTAGAAAAAGAGCATGGCAAGGGTGAAGAAAATGTGTACTCTACAAAAGAGATGATGAGACCTTACACCACTTGTTGGTTCACTATTCATGCATGAAATAGGTACAGAAGGAAGCATTGCAACTCACTGAAGGTAAATGGCTTGTGGATAGGCATCTATGTAGCAATTTGTTTAGATAAATGATTTAAGGACCACATGGCTCTACCATGTGTAGTTTCTTGGGTGCTCTAGCTTGCTAGGAATGATATGATTTTTTGGAAGAAATGCATTCCTCTCATACAAGTCATCCACCCACTAAATTATATTTGCAAATAGAGGGGTGTGGAAACCCAACTCAAAGATAAAATTCATTAAGACTAAGTTGAAACACATGCATGGTTGGCATCAAAATGTTTTGCATAATATAAATTCAAGCCATAATTTGAAATCATTAAGACAAACTCTTTACTCGCATCCAAACATTTTGCATAAGAGAAATTCAACCTAGAATTTGGTTAGGAATTATAATACCTGAGAGCACATTGAGAGCAATGTTCGAGAATTTTTCATGCTGAAGACCAATGAAATTCATGCAAAATCCTATGCGAAATCCTCTGAAAATGGGTGAAATCACTATGAACTGCAATGAAAACAATGAATCGAACCAAGGTGGGGGATCTAACAAGTGTTTTGAGTATTTTTTGAATAGTATTAGGGATGAAACCCTTTCTAATAGTCTTAGGGTCAGGTCACGGGCTCGGGCACAATTTTTCCATGATTTTTCTTGGTTTTTTATCCTCATACCCTGCCCAAATACCTAACCCCACCCGATAATACTATATTGAAGTATATTATTAAAAAAAAAAAACCTCCACCCCTTCATACTTCCCAATATATTGACTTGGGTTTTCATTAATTTTTTAACCCCCAATATGAACGAACGCAATATAATATTGCTTTCCTAGTGAAGCCTCTGTGGAACCATGTATCCATCCAGTTATCAAGAAATTGTGGGTGGATGCACCAGTCTATACAATATGTTTATTGTTGATAGGTGGTTGTACTCTAGATCTATGATCAATAAATAAAGACATCAAAACTTGTTTTGAAATATTCAAGTCTCTAACTTGGTTTTTATCAATTCCATTCATGTAATACTCGAACATCCTAGCCTTGTATTCATAAATACAATGTACAATACAATGGCGTCCAATGAAGTGACCAATGAAATTCAACTAGGCTCTCTTGTACCCCTTAATTCATGGACAAGAGATATCAAAGTGATCAACCCCTCATCAATTTGTGTGTCTATGTTTGGTGGTTTTGGTGGGTTGTGGTTTTCTGCGCCTATGTGTGCTTGTATGGGGTTTTCATTGTCTTTGGGTTCCATATTAATCATTGTGCTACAATTTAATAAGATATTTCATATAAATTAGGTTGGTTTTTTAATTAAAATAGAAAATTACAAAAATTATATGACAGAAGAAAAAATGTTTATACCATCAAGAAGGATGATGAAATGATACAATTATTTCCATTGAAGGATGAAGACTCTAGAGAAGTGTTTCTAGCATTTGCAAAGTTCCTAAGCATGGCTATAGAAATGAAGGAACATTGTGATGTTGTTTAGAGAAGAGTTGAGAAATGAATACAACACAATGATGAAGTTGAAAGCTCTTGGATACATGCAATTTTTTAGGACATGGAATATTTGCTAAACGAGTATGTAGACATTGTGCAAAACTACAATTCCAATGGCTTGTCACCTAAACGGATAATTTTGAGTGACATAGACTTGATTTTGGGCATGATGTTGTAATCAAGTTGTGTATAAGGTGAGTTTGATGAAGAGGGTAACGTTTAATTGATAGATAACATAGTTGTTGTCAAAGGTATATTGATCAAGGAAAGTATGAGATTGTGTATGGTTTCAATATTGATTACACAAAAGAGGGATGGTTATCCATAAATAGATTCCCTTTATTGAGTATGGATGATTTTATGGAAATTTTGGGTGGCAACAAATATTGTTTTGAGATAAGATGGTGAATGTAAAATTTCATTCAATACAAAAGGACTATGAGTAGTTAGTTATGCAATCTAGGAAGACTAGTGTGGGAAGTACAATTGTGGTACAATAATGCAGTTGATGATAATGTTGTTTCTATTATACACTAGTAAGTTTTTGGCTATGTATCTAAATGATATTTTGATATATAATAACATAAAATATAAGCATATGTGTAAACATAATGGATTACAATGAGGCTCCAAAGGCTTTATGATATTACTGATGAATGCAAAACCCTAGATATCTAAAAACTTAACCCTAGAAGGTGAAACACCAAAAATCATATAAACCTCTATCGATAAATGGATACCTCAACAACATTAGACTCCATGTACATGTGGTACCCAAATCGACCTCTCAACTAAGACACTTTGAATAATGCGTGCCATGGTAAGAATAATGTGTATCATGGTGATCCAAAGTATTACGCTACTAATCAAATTAGTTCCCTTGGTAAATTAGCCGACGGAATGCCTCCTCAAAGTTCTTGCCCTCTCCGTTGATTGAATATTGCTTCAGATTGTTGACGAAAATAAGAGAGCATGTCTCTCACAAATCTGAAAAGGCATGCAATATCATACATTTCTCCATTGTCATGTTTTCCAATTCAATCTAAACTATTCGAAGATATCTTTATCTTGATCTTAACAGATTCTTAAATTGTCTCAATTCGAATAAATAAATACAAAATGCATTAAGCAAGGCGTGCATTAGGGGATATTGATATTTCACACCCTCCAATTTATGCAAATGAAAACTAGAAAGATTCTATGCCGTCCCATGAAAGAGCAGTTTGAATATTTTATTTCACTATTTAAAAAAACATTTATTAGGTTGCAGTGGTAAAGCTTTTATATTTATATATACTAGTACAGTTACATGATTGTGGTTGATGAACCTTTAAAGATTTAGTGAAGCAATTGAATTTGAATGGAACTTGATAATGAGGTGTTTTATACATTAATTAGATAAAAGTGTCAATCAGTGATAATGAAAAATATTAATCATATTAAGTAAATGTGAAAAACTAAACAAGAAAACGTAAGCATTAAAAAATGCAAGAAAGTTATGAACATGAAATCTCATTCATTGATTTAGAAGGTCCACTAAAAATATGCCAGCATCTTCAATTGCTAACCATAAAATTAATTTTGTATGATTAAACGATCATTAATTGTATCCATCTTCAACAGGTAGACTTAATTACGCTGAAAGGCTAAGTTTTCTATGGACAGGATTAAATATGGCTGGAATATTCTTAGTAGTCACGCCATTAACTTCCTAGCTATTATAAAGACATCCGTTTATGTGTTTACTTTTTTACACTTACTGATCATATTTAAAAATTACTTTGATAACTAACTGATTGCCACCTAAGTAATTAACAAAAATTAAAATATTAACACCAAATAAATGAAACTCAACCGTTTATTTGTTAATCAATAATAAAATTTAATATATTATTTTAAGGATTGTTTTCATCTTATCAACCTTTCGGCGAGATCAGCCACAATTATGTGGCTGTGCTAGTAAAAACTTATTCAGTACATTGTAGACAACTTCAAACTTCTTTTCTACATGCACTCTTTCTTTTTCATATTACCCAACACTCAAATGTCTTTCTTTCTATGTTCGTTGTTGTCTCATCTTAAGATTAACTCCATTAGAGTCTACTCTATATAGATCACGATTAGATATAGAGTCTACACTATATCTTTATATAGATCACAATTAGATATAGAGTCTACTTTATATTTACGTCAAAAGGCCTACATCTATTGATAATGGGCACATTTAATATGTTTTTAGTACTTAATCAGTTTTGTATGGACAAGATTAAATATTGTTGGAATATTCTTAGTCGTCCCAATAAATCAATGGTTGTGATTTCAACCACTAACTTCCTCACTATTATAAAGACATCCGTTTACATGTTTATTTTTTTACTTTTACTTAATCATATTTAAAATTTATTATGATGCCTAGTTGATTGCCACCTCTTAGTGACTAACGTTTCATTTTCTAAAGAGCCCAAATTGATCAGCCACAATTTTTACTCCAACTATTATTTACTGAACAGGATTTTCCTGCCTAAAAACGCGTGGTATTACCACGTCTGTTATTTAATGCACAGGATTCTGCGATTATTTAATGCCAAAAACTCGGTTATTTCAACATTCACCAGCCACAAGTGACTTGTTGTTGTGCTAATAGATAGATCACGATTAGATATAGAATCTACTCTATATTACATAGATCACGATACCTTCTGCTACACGCACAACGCCACTTCCAGCGTGCTTACTACTTTGACCTTTTTCTTTTTTAATAATGTGCATGCGCTTGACTTATTTTTTTTAATGTATAACCATCTTTTAATAATTAGCTTCTTCAATACTTTACTTATGAAATTCACAAATTCTCAATGTCAAATTTTCTCCTCCATTCACCAACTACTATTCATATTATCTTCCTAGCATCTTGGATCTCCTTGAAAATAAACATAGAACCCAACTAAATTTGGCTTACATTTGCAAAGAGCCAACTAATTTGCAACTGAAATCTAGAAATATGAACGATAATAATAAATAGTTATACTCAATGGCAATGTGAAGTCCAATATAGTGCACCAATGCAAATTAATGAAGTTTAAATTATATTAAAGCATTAATATGATGAAACAAATCTGCAAACCCCTCCTTGATTGTTATTCACTTTGGCACTCAAAGCCAATTGCCAAAACCTAATTCTAATTCCGAATCTGATCTCATTTTTCCTTTCGATTTACATCGTATGGTTTATTCTTTCACACACTGGAAATAAATGTTTATAATTTTTGGAGTGGGACTGCGCTATATTTAGAAGCTTGGAAAGGATAGAAAACATGAGGATTGGGGTTGCTGCATCTATGGATATGCAAATCACATACAGATACCACTGTAACTTACCTGCCTCGAATGCTATCTCAGTGGTTATCTGCTACCAGCTTCCAGTTATGGGAGGCCCAGTTATTTTGATTCTGGATTTGGCTTTCGGGATGCTTTTTAATGTCTTTAGATTTCCAGAAATCCGCTTGAAATTTCCAGTCATACTTGTTCTGGGTCACATTAAATATAGCAATCAAGACAAGTGCATCAAGAGCTGCATATTGCAGCTGAGTATTGTCCAAGGGACGTTGTGCCCAGTTACTCATAGCTGTAATTTTGTTTAAACGGCCATTCAATACCTTCATTGTAAGGCCAGAAAGGCCCCCACGAGAGGATCCATAAAATTTCTGAATGTCTAATGTACGTTGACAGAACTGAAAACAGTTCAAAGCTCCGTAAGAACGGAAAAGCTGTCTCAAATCATTGCCCAAAGAATAACCCAACTTCAAAATTTCAGCAGAATGAAAAATAGGTTTGAGGCAGTCGTCCAATCCATCCCGTTCCGTCTGAAACAGTTTTATCAAGTCAAATAAGAAGACTTTCTTCTCAGTAGCAATCTGTAAAATAGAAACTTTGTATGGCCCTTTTCCTGTCAAAATATTTGGTATCCACTCGCTATCTATTCCAACCACTTTAACCTCAGCAAAATGCCTTGAAGCAGCAGTGAGGCCATCATTTGTGTCGATCCATATAACATTCTCTTCTGAAACAAAGTCCGTCAATTCTAAATAAGGAATCCCAGGGACAACCAATTCTTCCATTGCACCAGAACAAATATTTGTTTGAGAAGAACGTTGGCATAACCCGGCGACTTTCTCTGCTTCATTCACTGCAAGTACCAGATTAACAAGCTCAGGCATCTCATCAGCTATAGCCTCTGCCATGTGCCACCATCCTTTCCCTATAAGTTTCATCAACGATTTTTTCCTGTATTGGAAATAATCATCTAGAGCTTCTGAGTATCGCGGACATCCTGTGAATTTTGAAATAAATGTCTCCAGAATTGTCCTTAATTTCTCAAACTCTTAGAATCCAATTTACCAGTGCATGTCACTTCCTCCCAGTCCTCCTTTTCAATTTTTAAAACTGTGGCCAGTTTGACAAGGATGGCCTCATTGACACTAACTGTTTCAAGTATTAAGCTACTAATCAATTTAGCTGCTAATTTCTTTGCTTGATCAGAATCGTGAGCAAATGTGGTGCTTAACTTATCCAAACGACTTAGAACTGATGTGAATAAATGGCAGAGGAATCCCCAACGAGATTCATATACAGAAAACACGACAGTGAGACAACGCATAACATAAGTATATTGTCCAGGAGGCGGAGCACTTGATAAAGCTTCTATTATTAGCTGTCGAAGAGCTTCAAAGTTCTTGCCCGCTCTGTTTATAGAATATTGCTTGAGACAATTGACGAAAAATAGAGGGCATGTCCTCGACAAATCTGAAAAAGGATGGATTAACATCAATTTCTCCGTTGTCATGTTCTCCGTACTGTTTCACACCCTTCTAAATGAAAAAGCACTCGAATATTCAATCTCTGGCAATGAAAGAGCACTGATATAACAGATAAAAGCTAAAACAGCAATAGGGTGGAGTGGTGTAATATGACGATTCACAGCCCTTTTATATACAAATTTAAGTCCATTGAAATATTCATCTCAGCCATTGATAGTCAACCCTGCCCCGTGTGAAAGCTCTCAATTAAGGAAGTGCATATCAATTTGATATCATTATTATTTTTAAATTATTAAATTACTATTATTATTTTTAAATTACTATTTATAGATATGCTGTCGTCATTTATCACACCTTCAATATTAATAATAATAAGGAACATGTTGGCTTTCATCATCTATCAACCATTATTAGGACATGAATCAGAGGGCCGTAGGCAACTTGCCTTTATTGTTTGAACGAGAGCGAAGTCCTTGTAAGATATGAGGTAAGCATAAACCCTTGACCCTTGCTCTTGTTTAATGGTTGCTGAATTGGCGAATGATTAATTGTTGTTTTTTGACGAATGATTAATTGGCCCTTGATTAATGATGGTTGTTGAATTTTATCACTAGCACAACCGCCAGTTGGTAATGGAGGTAGTGAAAACTAGGCATAGTAAATAATCTTATTTGCTTTAGTAAAATAATTTGATGAATTATTATCATTTAATTTTATTAATAAATTTAATAATGATTAGTACAATAATTTGATGAATTATTATCATTTAATTTCATTAATAAATCTAATAATAATTAACAATCATATTTTGACATGTGAGAAAAACAATCTATAAAATCTTCTTCAATTTACTATGATTATTGTAAATAGATATATACTTATTGGGGTAATTAAGAATTAATAAAGACTCCTTAAATACTTGAAAAAGTTCATTCACTCTTCATATCTTATTCATATTTTCAAATTTTAGTGTATGTTTGACTTGCAACCACCTCAATTTTCATGGTATACAACATCAGCGATTACTTTATTCAATGTGTATCATCTACCTTGGCTTCCTTGCCTTACATCCACATAAATGTATAACTTCGTTGTCCTAAGTCTATAATTACATTCGACTCTTATTTGATTGTTGATAAATTCCAAATATTCATTGTATGTGGAATGCCATTCAACTCTCCATTGAACTCTCACTTGATTGTTGATCAATTCCAAATATTGATGGTTGTGAAATACTTCATTTGATGTTTCATTAAAAGTTGTTAATGATATTTCCTCCTGCATTAAAACAAGTTGTTAATGATATTTCCTCCTGCATTAAAACTTTTCTAATAGCTACATCATTTATATCACACTCCACATTAAATACTTTCTCAACATTAGTTTTTAATACTTTAACATAATGAAAATTGTTTTTCTTAAAAGTGTGCAAAGCTTTATATATATATATATATATATATATATTAAATG
>ML819455.1:41272-59229 GCA_009831015.1 Picea engelmannii
ATATGGATGATGATGATAATAATTTTCACTCAATGGCAATTTCAAGCCCGATATAGTGTACCAATGCAAATTAATAAAATTTAAATTATATTAAAGCATTAATATGCAAATTAATAAAATTTTAATATAATATGATGAAACAAATCTTCAGAACCCCACTTGGACTGTTGATTCACTTTGGTGCTCAAAACCAATTGCCCAAACCTAACTCTAATTCCAAATCTGATCTCATTTTGCCTTTGGATTTACATTCACACAGTGGAAATAATAGTTTGTATTTTTTTTGGAGTGAGACTGAGAAGTTTGAAAAGGAGAGAAAACATGGGGATATGCATAGCGGCTGCATCTATGGATATGCAGATCTGATACAGATGTAACTCTAACCTACCTGCCTGGAATTCTATCTCAGTCGTTATCTGCTACCAGCTTCCAGTCATGGGAGGCCCAGTTATATCAACAATATTTTGGTTCTGGATTTGGCTTTCACGATGCTTTTTAATGTCTTTTAAGGAAGATATCCAGAAATCAACTTGTGATCTCCAATCATATTTTTTCTGGATCGCATTGAATATCTCAATCAGGACAACTGCATCAAGAGCTGCATATTGCAGCTGAGTATAGTCCAAGGGACGTTGCGCCAAGTTACCTATCCCTGTAATTTTCTTCAAATGGCCCTTCAATATCCTCATTGTAAGGCCAGAAAGACCCCCGCGAGATGAACGGAAAAGCTGTTTCAAATCATTATCCAAAGCATAACCCAACTTCACAATGTTATCAGAATGAAAAATAGGTTTGAGGCAGTCGGTAAAATAGAAACTGTGTATGGCCCTTTTCCTGTCAAAATATTTGGTATCCACTCGCTATCTATTCCAACCAATTTAAACTCAGCAAAATGCCTTGAAGCAACAGTGAGTGTTAAGAGTTGTAATCTCGTGTTTTTAATTAGTTAGTAAAACAGTTTGTTTACAGTTACTCCCGTTCATAAACGGTATGTATTTATTTAGTTCAATATGAAGTCAATCAACTCGCGTTCATTTCCCAACATATTTTCTGGTATTCTTCCTTTATTTCTGTTTACATGGTATCAGAGGGTGAGGTTGGGATCAGAGAGTCCGCTGTGCCACTGTGTGCGCCCACTCCCAGATCTTGAAGAAGAATACCTGCTGAACGCTGCTTGTTGTGCCTGCGTACTAAGACTGCATATGGTTGCATTGACCAGAAGTTGTTTATGCTATCAGCTGTTTAATGCTGTTTGCTTCTGTTTTCTTCCACAGTGAAGAATACCATTCCTATTGCCAGCTAGTTTGAAGAAGTGCCACAGAGCTGCCACAGATTTGGAGAAAAGCTGCCCGCCAGTTTGAAGAAGTGCCATAGTGTTGCCGCCGGTTTGGAGAAGAGCCACTGCCGAATTGGAAGAATTGGAAGAGGGCTTTGGCTGAGAATTACAGGCTTGGAATTCCCTTACTCTAGATTTTTCTGAAGAGTATTTATAAAATTTAAAAAGTTTATTTAAAATTTCATTGAAATCTGAAAAATTCACTTGTTTGGAATTAGAAAAATGTCTAATTCTTGGTCAATTCAAGCACCACCAATTTTAGTTGGTTTTAATTATGATTTTTGGAGTGAGAAGGTGAAAGCCATTTTACAAGGTGAGGGATGTTGGGATTGTGTTGACACAGGGTTCATAGAACCTGATGCAAATGCTATTGCAGCTATGACTGTTGTTCAAAGAAAAACATTAGAAGAACTTAAGCAAAAAGAAGGAAAAGTCAAATCATATATTTTAGTTTCATTAGATGATTCTATATTTCCTAGGATTAATGGCGAAAAAGAACTCAAGACCAAAGAGTTGTTGAAAAAATTCTTAGAAGTTTACCTAAAAAATTTGAAATGGTAGTTACTGCTCTTCTTGAGTCGAAAGATCTAACTAATTTTTCTATTGAAGAACTGACTGGTTCATTGTTATCTCATGAAGCAAGGATGACCTTGGATCTTGGTACTTTAGAACATGCATTTCAGACTAAGGTGTCCATGGACAGACGCAGAGGCAGAGGTTTTCATGGACGTGGTCGAGGACGTGGTAGAGGACGTTCTCAAACAAGAGATAAACCTAAACAAACAAAAGACAAGTCAAAGCAGTCAAGATCGTCTTGACACGATCGTGGTCAGAGATGGACAAGTAAATCAGAAATTCAATGTCGTTATTGTAAAAAGTTGGGTCATCATATATCTGAATGTCGTAAGTTGCAGTATAGAAATAAAGCTAATGTCACAGAAAGTGAAACATCTGATACTCTCATTCTTTCATGTCAAGTATCTCAGCAAATTCTTGATAAAGATGTTTGATTGCTAGAAAGTGGATGTAGCAATCATATGATTGGTCACAATGATTTACTTTCTAATCTTGATACATCTCTTATTACTACAATTAGTTTGGGTGATGATCATGCGATCAAAGCCTCAGGAAAAGGTGTTGTGCCAGTTTTAACAAAACAGGGTGAAGTGAAAAATATTCCTGATGTTTACTATGTACCAAATATCAAACACAATTTGTTGAGTGTAGGGCAATTAATGGTGCATGGTTATGATGTCAATTTCCACAACAACATTTTCACAATTCTTAATCAAACTAAAAGACTTGTTGCAAAAATCCCTATGATAAAGAACAGATTGTTTCCCTTAGAAATGAGAAGTGGGAAGATGTATGCATGTAATATTTCTAATGTGACTGAAACTGAGTTATGGCATTATCGTTATGGTCATTTACCAGTCAAAAGTATGAGTTTGTTACAAAGACAATCTATGGTGATAGGATTGCCTCCTTCGATTAATGAGATTCCTTCTTGTGAAAGTTGCATAGTAGAAAAACACCAGCGAGATAGTTTTCCATCATCCTCTTATAGAGCCAAAGAGTGCTTAGAGTTAGTTCACACAGACTTATGTGGACCTGTGCAAAATCAGTCGATTGGTGGAAGTTTTTATTTTCTGACATTTATTGATGATTGCAGTAGGAAAGTTTGGGATTATTTTCTCAAACACAAATCCGAGACTTTCACTCGATTCAAAGAATTCAAGGCTAAAGCAGAGAAACAAAGTGGCAGATTTGTCAAAATTTTGAGATCTGATGGAGGAGGTGAATATGACTCAAGAGAGTTTGTTGATTTTTGTAAATATCATGGTATTAAAAAGCAAACGACTTTCGAATATACTCCACAACAAAATGGAGTGGTAGAAAGAAAGAATCGCACCATCATGAACATGGCCAGGAGTTTACTTACAGCAAGAAAAATGTCCAAAGATTACTGGGTTGATGCAGTTGCATGTTCAATTTACATACTTAACAGATCACCAACTTCCAGTGTTCAAGGTAAAGTAGCTGAAGAAAAATGTAGTGGATCTAAGGTAAATGTTTCTCATTTCAAAAAATTTGGTTGTGTTGATTTTTCTCATGTTCCTGAAGAGCTAAGAAAGAAGCTTGATGATAGAAGTGAGAAGTACATTTTTATTGGCTATAGTGAACAGTCGAAAGCATACAGATTATACAATCCTGTTACTAAGAAATTTTTAGTAAGTAGAGATGTTAAATTTATGGAAGATAAATCATGGGATGAAATGGAAAACAATACTTCTCACAATCCTTCTCTTTAGTTAGATGAACATCAAGCACCTACAAAGTTAGATGAACATGAAGAATCAATAACACGTCTTCCAAGATTGCAAGTTCAAAATGAAAGTAGTTCTTCGTCTCATAATGATTCTTCATCTCATAGTGATTCAAATTCTGATCATAATCATCAAAGAATGAGAAGTTTGTGTGATATATATGACCAAGATGATAATGTAGTGCAATTTGCATTTTCTCATCTCAACCTACTTGTTTTGATGAAGCTGCAAAGCAAAAAGAATGGGTAGATGCAATGAATAATGAAATAGAAGCTATTGAAAGAAACAATACATGGGATTTAGTTGATCTACCTGCAGATAAAAATGTCATAAGTGTCAAATGGGTTTATAAAACTAAACTGAATGAAAAATGTGAGATTGAGAAACACAAAGCAAGGTTAGTTGCCAGAGGTTTTTCACAGCAACCTGGCATTGATTATGGTGAAAATTTTGCACCTGTAGCAAGATTAGATACTGTTCGATTTGTTTTGGCCATTGCAGCACAAAATAAGTGGCCTATTTATCAAATGGATGTCAAGTCCACCTTCTTGAATGGAGTGTTAAATGAAGAAGTGTATGTTCATCAACCACCTGGATTTGAAGTTAAAACACAAGAGCATCGAGTGTACAAATTAAAGAAAGGCTTGTACGGTTTGAAGCAAGCTCCACGAGCTTGGTATAGTAGAATTGATCATTATTTACTCAAATATGGTTTCAGTAGGAGCGAAAATGAGCCTACTTTGTATATCAAGGTAAATCAGCAGGGAAATATTCCCATCTTATGTCTTTATGTTGACGACATGATCTACACAGAAAACATGATGTTAGATGCATTTAGATCAACCATGAAAAATGAGTTTGAAATGACAGATCTTGGATTAATGAAGTATTTCTTAGGCATTGAAGTAAACCAATCTGATCATGGTATATTTATAGTCAACAGAAATATGTTGCTGATGTTTTGAAAAAATTTAAGATGGAAAAGTGTAAGCCTGCTGACACTCCTATTGTTCTTGGCACTAAATTAAACAAGGAAGATTTGGGATCAATAATAAGTTCCACATTGTATAAACAACTTGTTGGTAGTCTTATGTATCTCACTGCTACAAGACCTGCCATAACATATGCAGCAAGTTACATTTCCAGGTTTATGGAATCTCCTAAGTATTCTCATTGGAAAGTTGGCAAGCGGATCTTAAGATACATTGCAGGTACAACCACTTATGGTTTGTGGTACACAGCTTTAGCAGACAGTATGCTTACAGGTTATATCGACAGTGATTATGCAAGAAGTATTGACAACAGAAAAAATCACTTCAGGTCATGCTTTTCTTTTTGGAAAGAATTTGATTTCATGGGCATCTAAGAAGCAGCCCATATTTTCTATCTCTTTTGAAGAAGCAGAATATGTAGCGGCAACAACAGAAGCATGTCATGCAATTTGGCTTAAAAGGCTCTTGATGGATTTTGGATATACGTCAAAAGAACCTATTTCGATTTTTTGTGACAATAACTCTATCATTTCCTTATCGAAGAATAATGTGTTTCATCAGAAAAGCAAACACATTGATACTCGATTTCACTTCATTCGTGAACTCGTCAAAAATTGTGACATTTTTCTCAAATTTTATGGTTCTAAAGCTCAGCTAGCTGATATCTTCACTAAACCCTTGGGAAGAAATATTTTTCAATTTCAACGTCAAAGTTTAGGAATTATTAATAATGTAATCCTCGAGATTAAGAGGGAGTGTTAAGAGTTGTAATCTTGTGTTTTAAATTAGTTAGTAAAATAGTTACTACCGTTCAGAAATGGTATAACTATCTTTTGTTTGTATTTATTTACTTCAATATGAATTCAATCAACTCGCGTTCATTTACGAACATTTTTTTGGGTATTCTTCCTTTATTTTTGTTTATTCTTCTTTTATTTCTGTTTACAGTGAGCCCATCATTTGCGTCGATCCATATAACATTCTCTTCTGAAACAAAGTCCGTCAATTCTAAATAACGAATCTCAGGGACAACCAATTCTTCCATTGAACCAGGACAAAAAATTGTTTGCCAACAACGTTGGCATAACCTAGCAGCTTTCTCCAGGTAATTCATTTCAAGTGCCAGATTAACGAGCTCAGGCATCTCATCAGCTATAGCCTCTGCCATGTGCCACCATCCTTTCCCTATAAGTTTCATCAAAGAGTTTTTTCTATATTCAAAATAATCATCTGGAGCGTCTGAGCATCCCCTACATCCTGTGAATTTTAAAATAAATGTCTCCAGAATTGTCTTTTAATTTCTCAAACTTCTTAGAATCCAATTTACCAGTGCATGTCACTTCCTCCAAGTCCTCATTTTCAATTTTTAAAACTGTGGCCAGTTTGACAAGGATGGCCCCATTGGCACTAACTGTTCCAAGTATTACGATACTAATCAATTGAGCTGCTAATTTCTTTGCTTGATCAGAATCGTGAGAGAATGTGGTGCTTAACTTATCCAAACGACTTAGAACTGATGTGAATAAGTGGCAGAGGAATCCCCAACGAGATTCATATACAAAAAACACGACAGTGAGACAATGCATAACATGAGTATTGTCCAGGACGTGGAGCACTTGATAAAGCTTCTATTATTAGTTGTCGAAGAGCTTCAAAGTTCTTGCCGGCTCTGTTTATATAATACTGCTTGAGACAATTGACGAAAAATAGAGGGCATGTCCTCGACAAATCTGAAAAAGGATGGATTAACATCAATTTCTCCTTTGTCATGGTCTCCAATCCAGTCGAAACTTTTGGATGAAATATTTATCTTAATCTGAATAGCTTCCTAAATAATAGAGTATATCTTTATCGGAAAGTTTGGGTTCTACGCTTAAATAACCAGTAACTCCTTTAAACACGGAGTGCATCAGGCCGTATTGAATCACGCCCTTCGAAATGAAAAACCATTCGAAACATTCAATCTCAGGCGATGAAAGAGCACTGATATAACAGATTAAAGGTAATGATGATTATTTAAAAAAGCAATAGGATGGAGTGGCTTCATATCACGATTCACAGCCCTTTTATATACTAATTTAAGGCCATTGAAATATTCATCTCAGCCATTGATACTCAACCATGCCCCGTGAGAAAGAAAGCATTTAATTAATAAATACAAACCAGATGGCTTTAAGGATTTCCACGACAACTTAATATATTTATTATTGTTAAATTACTCTTTATACAAATGCACACCTTCACAATTAATAATAAGGGACATATTAGCTTTCATCATCTAACATCGGTGTGAGGATCCAACATTTTTTTTTAAGACATGAATCATACAGCCGTAGGCAACTTGCCCTTTTTTTTTATTGCGAAATGAGTAAGCTCTTAAGAGCCTTTTTTGTTTGAATGAAAGTGAAGTCCGTGTAAGATATGAGGTAAGCATAAACCCTATCACCATGTTTCAAAGTGGGGTTCTAACTAATGTTTAATTGGCCCTTGTTTTATGGAAATTACAGTGGTTGTTGAAGGTTATCATTAAGAATCAAATGAAACTCTTGAAAAGTTCCTTGTCCTTCATATCTTAGAATTAAAAGTTGCATGGTCCTAGCTGCATAGACTCGGATCCTTTGGCCTTTGCCATTAAGAATTAGTTGAGTCTCCTTGGATGCTTGAAAAGATTTCTTAACTCTTCATATCCTTAATGCATAGAGTAGGATTGTTTGGCCTTTGTTTATGTAAATGTAATTTTAAAGATGTTATTAAGAATTGCTAGGGATGTGTTCATAAGGTTTTAGATTTATGATACACTAGAAGGTATGTCTTTTTTTAATGGTCAAGGAAAGATAATTATACAAACCCTAAATTCTTAGTATTAATGTATTCAAATAAGTCATATAATAGGAAATAGCATATCAATATTTAGTAAGATGGTGTAGTTATGTTGTAATGGTTTCACATTTATTTTGCCTAAATTCAAATATACATAATTATTTGCACTAAGAATTAAAGAATAAAACACAATATATTCATTATTCTCTTGAACTCTCAGAACCTTGTTTCCTTTTAGATAGTTTATAACCTTTATGCTTCATGTTGGGATAGGTATGTCATACATCTTGCAATGTTATAGTGAAGTAGAGAATAAATGAAAAGTTATAGCAAGGAATGTAGATAGTGACAAAGAGCTATAGCAAGGAATAAATGTAGATAGTGGCAAAGAATAAATGCAGAGCAATGGCAAGGAATAATTATTGAGTAGTGGGAGGGAATAATTGCATACCAATTGGAAGGAATAACTTGTTAGTGGTTCCGGGTATGTAGAAATGGAAAACCATAAATGGTTCATGGTTTTAGTATGCCTATTTATTCAATGCTAGGGATAGAGGGAAAATGTGTGTAAGTTTTATCTTACTATTATGTTGCTGAAATTTCTCCAATTTTTTTTAACACTCTTGTTGAGAACATAGAGACTATGTATTGTAACCTTTTAGTTGTTGAATAATACATTGAGTGTTCTTTAGAGTGTGGGGATTTTTGCTTGGAAGGTTTTTCCCCATGATAGCATGTCAATAATAGTTTTTTGTTTATTTCATGTGTTCGCAACTATTCTATTTTTAATTTATGCACATTCTTCTCTCACGGATTAGTGTAGGAAGTGTATTTTGCACCTCTTCTTCCTTTCATTTGGTATCAAAGACTTATCACCTCGGATACAAGGTGTTAGGTGCAAGGATCTTTGTTTGAGTGGGAGCTTGCACAGAAGGAAATCTTGTTGTAGGGAAATAAAAAGCACATCTAGATTAGAGATGGACAATTTTAAAGGCACTAACTTTGAGTTGTGGAAGATTGGGATAGAGGATATTCTCGTAGATCAAAATTTATGGGTTCTGCTATCTACAACTGAACCCACCAATATGAAAGATGAAGAGTGGGTGGTGTTGGAAATAAAATCAAGAATCCTTATTAGGTTTTGTTTGGCCAATTCAGTCGCTATTGAACGTTTCTGGAAAAAAAATCGCAACAACTCTCTATAAGAAGTTAAGGGATTTGCATAAGGCTAAATTCTTGGTTAATAAACTGTTTTTGTATAAAAGGTTGTTTTCCTTGAGAATGGGTGATGGTTATTCTATAACCAAACACCTGTATGCGTTTAATACTATTGTAACTTATTTGATCTCAATTTGGGGAACATGGATGAGGAATATCACTATGTGACCCTTTTGTGTTATTTTCTAGATTCATGGGACAACCTAGTAATGGTCATTCGAAGCACTACAAATACATTGGTGCTTGATGAGGGTGTCATTTCTTTACTCCCAGAGGAGTTCAAGTGGAAAGATTCTAAATACACTAATGAGGCCTTGGTTCTTCGTGAAAAATCAAAGGAGACACGGAAGAAGAGAGGAAAGGATAGCTCCAAATATGGAAAAAAATAAGGAAAATTAAGAAGGAAAAGAATGATTCTAATGATGAATATGAAAATATTCTCAAGAGGATTGTGGATATGACTTAGTTGCATCTTTGGCAACCTGTTTAGGCCAAAGTGCATGGTTGATAGACTCTAGATCTTTCTTCCATATGACTTCCCATCGACACTAGTTTTTAGTGTATGATAAATATGATGGTGGGATGGTTTACCTTGGTGGTGAATCTCCTCTCAACATAGTTGATCATGTTAGAGTTTGATCAAATTCCCTAATCACAAATTAAAGGGGATTAGTGGATTTTTGTGCCTTACAGTCTCGTAAAAAACCTAATGTAAGTGAGAACACTTAATGATGAAGGTGTGCAAGTTATTTTCTCTAACAAACAATGTAAGATGCTCCAAGTATATATGGTACTTTCTAAGGGTGTTCATATGGCCACTTTGTTCCATCTTGATGTGTGCACTATTGAGTGTAATAATTCTTTGATTTGTGCAATGAAGAGATATTTAGGATCTATACCTTCACAATCGGTTCCTCTTAAACAATCTTTTTCTTTTGAAAGCAAGTTACTTGTGGAGAATAAAATGCAACGACAAAAAAAATTGGGCCATATAGGTAAGAAGGGCCTCTAGGCCTTGAAAAAATATATATCAATGGATTGAATGATTATGCTCTCGAATTTTATTTTTGCAAGCACTACATATATGGAAAATAGAACCATGTTCGATTGTATTCTAGTTCTCACAAATCCTTTGTTTGTTGGAATTAATTCATTATGTTGTATTTGGTCTACTTAAAGTTCCTTTAATTTCTAAGGCTTTGTATTATGTTTCATCTGTTGATGATTATTCGAGAAGGACATGGGAATAGGGGATATGACCAGTGTTCTTGGGGGACACCCAACCAATGATTAGAGTTTAAGCAAGAGGAGATGATGAAAAAGTAATGCAACTAATCCATGGAAGATCAAGGGGTGACCAGGAATTAAATATAGATTCCTTGGAGCATATGAGGAGACAAGTTTAGAGCATAGTTTGTTGTGGCATTACACTATGAATTTGATACTTAGAATTAGGGTTAGGGTTCACACATAGATATTGGGAAACAAGGAGATGCATGTTGTCTCTTCTCTAGTTAGGGTGCACACTCAGAATTTTGGGCAGCAAGATGAATGTGCATGTGCATAGAGTCTTTATTAACTAGGGTTCATGCTCAGATATGCACACTAGGGTTTTGTGGAGGTTCGTTGATCAGAAAGGAAGCAATGGATGGGCACCCAACACGTAAATGGAGTCATGTGCAATGTATACAACTAATACACAATGGATGGTGAGCCCAACAACTAAATGGATTCCCAACAACAATGTAATCGACCCAACAATTAATTGAAGTTCCTAGCAATAACGGAATTCACCCCAACAAACAAATCAATGCCCAACAACAAGTGAAAACATCCAGGCAAAAAATTGCATTCCCAGCAAGAGAGAAAAAATTATGTGTGTACAGCCCAAGGGACACTTGAAATGATAGCCAAGAAATAAATTTTTCCATCCAATGAATGAAACACCTAGAAAACACGTGGAGTTCCCTGCAAGCAAGTGGAATGCCCTGGCATAACTTTAGTCGATTAGATGAGGAAATAAATGACCAGCTATCAACTGCATAGCCCAACATTCAAATTATTAAAAATTCCAAATTGGAAACTTCCTCAATATTTGCAAGAGTCAATTCCTAATAGCCATAGATTCGAGGCTTTAAAGGGAATTGGACGGATGAGGTATTAAATCTATTGGTATTCTTCGTGGTCCTGTAGAAGGAAATTACAATAGAAATCCACAGAGCTAAAGAGTTTGAATTCTCACACAGTAATATAAAAGAGGAGCATTGATTAACTCCACATCCTCTCAATAAAATAAAAAGATTTCATTTGAATATAACCAATAGGATACCATAAAACACAATGAAAAATTAACCACAACACACTAAGGAAAATACAATACACGTGATTTTTTTTCCTAGAACCCAATTGGGAAAATCAATCGAATGGTGCTCAGTATTATTCTTTCTGTAAGAACAATTCTCTCCTTCTCCTTGGCCAAGATCACTTTGGGAGTGAGAGTGAATAAATGGGGAGAGCTAGGGGGTGAGGGAAGGCCAATATCCATGGATCTTCATTTCACATTCCATATCCTTCTCTCCTATCCATTTCCTTGTAATTTTTTTAATTATTTTTCTTTAACTTTCTCTTACCTCCTTATTTTTCTTATTCCACTTAAACTTGCATTGTTTTACATTTTTTAAGTGGATTACATAATGCATTTTGATTTTCAATTTGTGTTGTAGGTATTGAGTCTTATCCACTCTTTAGTATGGATCCATTTCGGATCAAACCTCCCCATTGAGAGGCTTTTTGGTCTCCAAAAGCTCAAGGAAACTAATATGGATCAATGTTGAATGGTGGTTCTGATGTTGGCTCCTCGCTACAACTCTAACTATGGCTTTG
Organism: Picea engelmannii; assembly: GCA_009831015.1. Taxonomy (NCBI): domain Eukaryota; kingdom Viridiplantae; phylum Streptophyta; class Pinopsida; order Pinales; family Pinaceae; genus Picea; species Picea engelmannii. The sequence continues at coordinate 52,849 of ML819455.1, forward strand.
GCTCTGGCTACTAGCTCTGGTCCCTTGCTATGGATTTGTCTCTAGCTCTATATCATGGCTCTAGCTACTCACTTTAGTCCCTTTCTATGGCTCTAGTTCTGGTCTATGCTCGATAGTTCCCATAGTGAAAAAATATTCTCATTGACTTGTATCTTTGACAAATCTCAAAATAAAAACCCCTAGACTCAACACTCATTCCCATCTCCCTCTCTAACTTAGAGACAATCTATCTTGGTAGTCCTAAAGCCAATTCAAATGTTGGCCTATTCAGTATGATCCCATCATGCTACCATCACATAATAAATCCTCAAGTGTTGTTGCATTCCTCCGCTAGGATCAATTGGTTCTCATCATGGAAATAACCCTTTGGGGCCATGTCAATTGAATGAAGATATTACATACCCCTACATGTTGGTTGTAGGATTCTTGGTCATAAATAAGTTGTTCCATGTAATAGCAAGTCATTCTTCAACCAGTGTGTGATGAAAGAGATGGCATCCTATGCTTGAGCTCCTTCTCCAGTCTCTCCAGCTTCCATCTAACAATTACTCGCTTCATTTTTTAGGTTGACCTCTTGTTCTACTGCAACTCCCTGGAAAATATCTTCTCCTTTAATTGGAGATGCAAAAAACTCTTCACCTCCTTTAATCTTCAATCTCCACTCTCTTCTCTTCACCATTCAGTTTCTAGGGTGTTGTGCTAGCACAACACGGTCCCTGATTTCTTCTTTTACCTTTTCCCTCTGAGAAGAAATTGGGCCCCCTTACTAAAATTTTCTACTGGAAATCCTCTCAGACTCCCTCATGCAAATGAAAAATACCAAGTCTCGCTTCTCACTCTCCACACTTTACCATTTCATCGATTTTAAAGAAGACTATGGCCTATCGATACACTATATATTGGTGAGCTGCCTCTTTCCTTCGTCGATAAATTGTATATTGACGAGCACATTATTTCCCTTGTCGATACAGGTTGTATCAATGAACATCCTTATTTTCCTCGTCGATATAGTTGGTATTGCCAAGTCAATGATTTCTTCACCAACATACCGACAACCATATTTCCATCACCACTTATACAACCAACATCTACGAGTTAGTGATTTTTTTGTCGATACACTATCACCATCATCCTTGATCATCGATACATCGACAGTCGATCTTTCATCATTCGCTAATACATGGTGTATTTGCGAGGACCCCCCTACCTTCATGACTGATACATGGTATCAATGAGGTTCATATCATCTTCATCGATACATGGTATTGGTTAGGTTCATCTCATCTTCTTTGATACATCATGTATCGACAAGCATCCTTTCTTTCCCTCTAATGCACAATGTGTGTTGGAAAGTTTCCCTCTTCTTTTGTTGATATGTCAGCAGAAATATGTCGACCCCTCATTGAAAATAAGCATATTGAAAGTGATCTTCCTTTTCTCTCCAACATAGACCTTGTTAACAAGACACATTCATCTTAAGGCCTCCTTATTCTCCTCTAGATTGATTGCCTACCTTACCTGATCTACTTCATGTTGCAGTCATGATTAAGTTTGTTTGTGTAACCAACAGCTTTCATAAGTAAATTGTCCAGGAGGTGGAGCACTTGATAAAGCTTCTATTATTAGCTGTCGAAGAGCTTCAAAGTTCTTGCCCGCTCTGTTTATAGAATATTGCTTCAGACAATTGACGAAAAATAGAGGGCATGTCCTCGACAAATCTGAAAAAGGATGGATTAACATCAATTTCTCAGTTGTCATGGTCTCCAATCCTGTCGAAACTTTTCTATGAGATATTTATCTTAATCTGAATAGCTTCCTAAATAATACAGTAAACACTAAATCCTTTAAACACGGGTTGCATCAGGCCGTATTGTATCACACCCTTCGAAATGAAAAACCATTCGAAACATTCAATCTCAGGCGATGAAAGAGCACTGATATAACAGATTAAAGGTAATGATGATTATTTAAAAAAGAAATAGGCTGGAGTGGCTTCATATCACGATTCACAGCCCTTTTATATACTAATTTAAGGCCATTGAAATATTCATCTCAGCCATTGATACTCAACCATGCCCACTGAAAGCATTTAATTAATAAATACAAACCAGCTGTCTTAAAGGATTTCCACCTCCATTTAATATATTTATTATTGTTAAATTACTCTGTATACATATGCACAACTTCACAATTAATAATAAGGGACATATTAGCTTTCGTCATCTAACATCGGTGTGAGAATCCAACAGTTTTTTTAAGACATGAATCATATCGCCCTAGGCAACTTGCCCTTTTTAATTGCGAAATGAGTAAGCTCCTAAGAGCCTTTATTGTTTGAATGAAAGTGAAGTCCGTGTAAGATATGAGGTAAGCATAAACCCTATCACCATGTTTCAAAGTGGGGTTCTAACGAATGATTTATTGGCCCTTCTTTTATGGAAATTATTGTGGTTGTTGAAGGTTATCATTAAGAATCACTTGGAGCCTCTTGGGATGCTTGAAAAGTTCATTGTCTCTCATATATTAGAATTAAAAGTTGCATGGTCCTTGATGCATAGACTCGATCGTTTGGCCTTTGCCATTAAGAATTAGTTGAGTCTCCTTGGATGCTTGAAAAGATTCCTTGACTCTTGATATCCTTATGTATCCTTAATGCATAGAGTAGGATTGTTTGGCTTTGTTTATATAATTTTAAAGATGTTATTAAGAACTACTAATCTATTTGGGATGTGTCCATTTGGTTTCAGATTTATGATAATTAAAATTTGAAGTTGTATGTTTTTTTCTAATTTTCAAAAGAAGATAATTATGTAAACCCTAAATTCATTCATGTATTCATATAATAGAAAATACATATCAATATTGAGTAAGGTGGTGTAATTATGTTGTAATGGTCTCACAATTATCGTCTGAATTCAAATATACATAATTATTTGCACTAGGAATTAAAAAATAAAACACAATACAGAATATTTAAGGTTGATAGAAGAGAAAATTTAATACCCCATACTACTTAGGGGTTGGGTTATTTATATTACCTTTGTCTTCTTTCTATTTTTTCTATCTCCTTGATCTTCTCGCACAAAACTCTATACTGAGTGTCTTCATGTCTCTGACTTGGACTATGCCTACCCGTGTGTCTCTAATCTTCTTTCTGCATCCTCTCTTTCTCTTTCTGCCTTATCCTCTAGAACTATCGTACATTTCAACACTGGGACATTTCAACACGCCACCCATTCTTCCCATTCAATGCATGAATAACATCTACAACATAGCCTGAATAACATTCAACATGAATAACATCTACAATGAAGGAATAGCCTGGGAAATTTTTGCAACCCAGACAATGCTGAGAGACCCAAGCACACAAAATTTATATTCCAACGATCGCTCACTTGTCTGAAGATTCAAATTGCCAGCATATACATGAGACATGATTGACTCACTTGGAAAATATGTCATAGATTATTTTCTTAGATTACAATTTGAATGATTTACATGCAGACTAGTAAGGGACAAAATAATTCAAGAGGAATGGATTTGTTATATACAACAACCACATAATGGATTTTAAAAATTATGGTAATGGTTCAGTGCAGTCGAATGGTACCATGCATGTGAGGAATGTAGCGACGGGAATGAAACCCTTTCTCACTACTTCAATCGACGATGGGTGTGTGAGGCTTGATGAGGGTACTAGTGCTACGTTGAGGAATGAGGAATCATTGGTCTAGGTATTCACACCAGTGCACCCTGCGAATACCAGTACAGCGTGTTTTAACATCTCAATATTTTAAAATCTCCTCGGCCCTTTCTAATGACTTCTCTTCTGACAAATCCAAGGGCACGGTGACGGTGGAATTTCAACTAGTTTCTCCAATTCGTCTAAAAAATAAATGCATCCATAGAAAATGAAACGACACACTGGATGCATCGTTCTAACTTTCTTTGCCACTCGATCAAAATACGGTTGCATTCAATAGAGAACAATGTTTCTTGGGACTCCAGACTAATTTTGGTTAAAGTTTGATAATAGATAAGTGTAGTCAACGCCAAGGTTCACTTCAGTACAGCTCACATAGGCTTCATGTCAGACCAGATGTAAGTCTGATTTTCGAAGATATATCTAGTCGGCCTGCTATCAAATTCAATTGTCATAAAATAAATCAGTAAGGATAGCAAACGGTGTGACTAGACAACAAACGGTGCGATGCGATCTCCGATTCCTGGGAGGAGCGTGAAGCAAATGGTCGTGTAAAGTGCAACAAGCATTAGGTTCCAACAGGAATTAGGGTTTATGTAGCCCAAAACCCTAACCCTAAACCTATTTTGTGCTCGTTTAGAGTGTTTCCTAGACTAGTGTTGCGTGAGCATTTCACGAGGAGGTCAATTGGGGTGTGTGGGTAGTCGAATGGTGGAAGAGAGATGATAGATGACAAAATATTTGCATTCGAATTTGCAAAGCGACAGAGGAGCGACCAAAGAATGCAGAAGAGGCGTTTTTTTTGTTAGTATGGGGAAAAGAAACATCAAAGAATAATTAATGGAGTTAATTGGGCTCTGATACCACTCTCATGCTAAGAATTGGCAGAAAATATAACTCCACACTCTATGTCTATTGCATCATAAGTTGGAAATCGCCCAAATGACGAGTGAACATTATATTGGTTAGGAACAATGTAAGAAATGAAGATCGTTGCTTACGATGCACCTCCAATTCAGTCTTAGCCAAGTCAGTCATCGGTCAAGTAGAAAGGGCCGGCCAGCGACCATTGAAGGGCAGAAACTAAACTGTGTCCCGTGAAAAAAAAGTGCCAGAGCTAGCAAACCAAGCGGAGAAAAAGAAAGAAATCTCTGCTATTTCCATAGTAATCCCCGCTCGTTGGGCGCTTATTTTATGAGAACACGCAAATAAGCAAAATAAGCCCATCGCAACGTGAGGTCGAAAGGAGCCCCCAGAGTGAGTGAGATAATTTTTGTTACTATTTGTTACCAATCAATGTATTGGGGTGTGTGGGCAGTCGAATGGTGGAAGAGAGGTGACAGATGACAAAATATTTGCATACGAATTTGCAAAGAGACATAGGAGCGACCAAAGAAGGTGATTAATACGCAGCTTGCTGTAGAGTTTTTAAGACTGCCACGGCTAGAATATATACCTTAGGATTGTCTTGGTATATAGGTAAAGATATATCCTACCATACGGTACAGTTTTAAAGACCACCAAAGATGCAGAAGAGGAGTTTTTTTGTTTTTATGGGTAAAAGAAACACCAAAGAATAATTAATGGAGTTCACTGGGCTCTGATACCAATGTAAATATAACTCCACACTTAATGTCTATTACTTGTAGCTCAATAAATACCTGAAAATGAAAATGAGACTATTGGTCTTCCACAACATAAGACACTTCATATCACCTACTACTCTTCATATTTACTATATTGTTACAAGTAAAGCAATCACAAAGATTATTTCATATGAAAAAATATATATATTTTAATATTGATTAGGGTGATGAGGCTTTATATGATTAATAAAAATAAAATCTATTTTAATTAAAAAACAATAATAATAATGAATAATAAAAAAATAAGCTTAATTTAAAAATACAACAATAACAAAAAAAAAAATGAAATGAAATATTAAAAAAAAGGTATACTTTAATAAATTGGATTCTTCTCTAAGTTTGATAAATCGAGGTTTAACATCTATTTGCATTGATTATTCACCAACTAATGATAAGAATGTGCTTCAATTTTCAATATATCATTTTGATAAAGTAAAATATTAAAGTAAAGTTTTATAAATTCAAGTTTAACATTTATTTACATTGATTATTCACCAACTATCATAGATAAAGGCGATCATAAGAAAATTAATTAATGTGCTTAATTTTTAATATATTATTTTGATAAAGTAAAATATTAAAGAAAAAATTTAAAGTTTTTTTTACCTTTTAATAAATCAAGTTATTAAAATATTTTCATTATTATAAATGACTTGAAAATTAAATTTGGAAGATACCAACTAAATGAAGAGATGGATGGATCTCTCGTGTTAAACATTTGCGAAATATAACTTCGCTATTCCAAGTCGCCCAAAGTTTTGGGGGCAAAAGATTTTAATACTATGTCAAGTGTGTAATTGTAATTCTTCTGCAAATTAATAGAGTTTAAATCAGTTTAAACATTAATATGATTCGGTTGGGAAATTTGCAACTGAATCAGACTATACAAATATGGATGATGATGATAATAATTTTCACTCAATGGCAATTTCAAGCCCGATATAGTGTACCAATGCAAATTAATAAAATTTAAATTATATTAAAGCATTAATATGCAAATTAATAAAATTTTAATATAATATGATGAAACAA
>ML819455.1:68906-84690 GCA_009831015.1 Picea engelmannii
AAGAAACAATACATGGGATTTAGTTGATCTACCTGCAGATAAAAATGTCATAAGTGTCAAATGGGTTTATAAAACTAAACTGAATGAAAAATGTGAGATTGAGAAACACAAAGCAAGGTTAGTTGCCAGAGGTTTTTCACAACCACCTAGCATTGATTATGGTGAAACTTTTTCACCTGTAGCAAGATTAGATACTGTTCGATTTGTTTTGGCCATTGCAGCACAAAATAAGTGGCCTATTTATCAAATGGATGTCAAGTCCGCCTTCTTGAATGGAGTGTTAAATGAAGAAGTGTATGTTCATCAACCACCTGGATTTGAAGTTAAAACACAAGAGCATCGAGTGTACAAATTAAAGAAAGCCTTGTACGGTTTGAAGCAAGCTCCACGAGATTGGTATAGTAGAATTGATCATTATTTACTCAAATATGGTTTCAGTAGGAGCGAAAATGGGCCTACTTTGTATATCAAGGTAAATCAGCAGGGTAATATTCTCATCTTATGTTTTTATGTTGACGACATGATCTACACAGAAAACATGATATTAGATGCATTTAGATCAGCCATGAAAAATGAGTTTGAAATGACAGATCTTGGATTAATGAAGTATTTCTTAGGCATTGAAGTAAACCAATCTGATCATGGTATATTTATAGTCAACAAAAATATGTCGTTGATGTTTTGAAAAAAATTAAGATGGAAAAGTGTAAGCCTGCTAACACTCCTATTGCTCTTGGCACTAAATTAAACAAGGAAGATTTGGGATCAATAATAAGTTCCACATTGTATAAACAACTTGTTGGTAGTCTTATGTATCTTACTACTACAAGACATGCCATAACATATGCAGCAAGTTACATTTCTAGGTTTATGGAATCTCCTAAGTATTCTCATTGGAAAGTTGGCAAGAGGATCTTAAGATACATTGCAGGTACAACCACTTATGGTTTGCGGTACACAGCTTTAGCAGACAGTATGCTTACAAGTTATATCGACAGTGATTATGCAGGAAGTATTGACAACAGAAAAAATCACTTCAGGTCATGCTTTTCTTTTTGGAAAGAATTTGATTTCATGGGCATCTAAGAAGCAGCCCATAGTTTCTATCTCTTCTGCAGAAGCAGAATATGTAGCGACAACAACAGAAGCATGTCATGCAGTTTGGCTTAAAAGGCTCTTGATGGATTTTGGATATACGACAAAAGAACCTATTTCGATTTTTTGTGACAATAACTCTGTCATTTCCTTGTCGAAGAATAATGTGTTTCATCAGAAAAGCAAACACATTGATACTCGATTTCACTTCATTCGTGAACTCATCAAAAATTGTGACATTTTTCTCAAATTTTGTGGTTCTAAAGCTCAGCTCGCTGATATCTTCACTAAACCCTTGGGAAGAGATGTTTTTCAATTTCAACGTCAAAGTTTAGGAATTATTAATAATGTAATCCTCGAGATTAAGAGGGAGTGTTAAGAGTTGTAATCCCATGTTTTAAATTAGTTAGTAAAACAGTTAGTTTACAGTTAGTGCCCTTCAAAAACGGTATAACTATCTTTTGTTTGTATTTATTTAGTTCAATATGAAGTCAATCAACTCGCGTTCATTTACAAACATTTTTTTTGGTATTCTTCCTTTATTTTTGTTTATTCTTCTTTTATTTTTGTTTACAGTGAGCCCATCATTTGCGTCGATCCATATAACATTCTCTTCTGAAACAAAGTCCGTCAATTCTAAATAACGAATCTCAGGGACAACCAATTCTTCCATTGAACCAGAACAAAAAATTGTTTGAGAACAACGTTGGCATAACCTAGCAGCTTTCTCCAGGTCATTCATTTCAAGTGCCAGATTAACGAGCTCGGGCATCTCATCAGCTATAGCCTCTGCCATGTGCCACCATCCTTTCCCTATAAGTTCCATCAAAGAGTTTTTTCTATATTCAAAATAATCATCTGGAGCTTCTGAGTATCCCCTACATCCTGTGAATTTTAAAATAAATGTCTCCAGAATTGTCTTTAATTTCTCAAACTTCTTAGAATCCAATTTACCAGTGCATGTCACTTCCTCCAAGTCCTCATTTTCAATTTTTAAAACTGTGGCCAGTTTGACAAGGATGGCCCCATTGGCACTAATTGTTCCAAGTTTTACGATACTAATCAATTTAGCTGCTAATTTCTTTGCTTGATTAGAATCGTGAGCAAATGTGGTGCTTAACTTATCCAGACGACTTAGAACTGATGTGAATAAGTGGCAGAGGAATCCCCAACGAGATTCATATACAAAAAACACGACAGTGAGACAACGCATAACATAAGTATTGTCCAGGACATGCAGCACTTGATAAAGATTCTATTATTAGCTGTCGAAGAGCTTCAATTATATAATATTGCTTGAGACAATTGACGAAAACTAGAGGGCATGTCCTCGACAAATCTGAAAAAGGATGGATTAACATCAATTTCTCCTTTGTCATGGTCTCCAATCCAGTCGAAACTTTTGGATGAGATATTTATCTTAATCTGAATAGCTTCCTAAATAATAGAGTATATCGTAATCGGAAAGTTTGGGTTCTACGCTTAAATAACCAGTAACTCCTTTAAACACGGAGTGCATCATGCCGTATTGAATCACGCCCTTTGATGAAAAACCACTCAAAGTGATGGAAGAGCACTGATATAACAGATTAAAGGTAATGATGATTATTTAAAAAAGCAATAGGCTGGAGTGACGTCATATCACGATTCACAGCCCTTTTATATACGAATTTAAGGCCATTGAAATATTCATCTCAGCCATTGATACTCAACCATGCCGCGTGAGAAAGAAAGCATTTAATTAATAAATACAAACCAGATGGCTTAAAGGATTTCCACGTCAATTTAATATATTTATTATTGTTAAATTACTCTTTATACAGATGCACACCTTCACAATTAATAATAAGGGACATATTAGCTTTCATCATCTAACATCGGTGTCAGGATCCAACATTTTTTTTCCAAGACATGAATCATATAGCCCTAGGCAACTTGCCCTTTTTTTTATTGCGGAATGAGTAAGCTCTTAAGAGACTTTATTGTTTGAATGAAAGTGAAGTCCGTGTAAGATATGAGGTAAGCATAAACCCTATCACCATGTTTCAAAGTGGGGTTCTAACTAATGATTAATTGGCCCTTGTTTTATGGAAATTACTGTGGTTGTTGAAGGTTATCATTAAGAATCACTTGAAACTCTTGAAAGCGTCCTTATCCTTCATATCTTAGAATTAAAAGTTGCATGGTCCTTGCTGCATAGACTCGGATCCTTTGGCCTTTTCCATTAAGAATTAGTTGAGTCTCCTTGGATGCTTGAAAAGATTCCTTGACTCTTCATATCCTTAATGCATAGAGTAGGATTGTTTGGCCTTTGTTTATGTAATTTTAAAGATGTTATTAAGAACTGCTAATCTATTTGGGATGTGTCTATACGATTTTAGATTTATGATACATTAGAAGGTATGTTTTTTTTAATGGTCAAGGGAAGATAATTATACAAACCCTAAATTATTAGCATTCATGTATTCAAATAAGTCATATAATAGGAAATAACATATCAATATTTAGTAATATGGTGTAGTTATGTTGTAATGGTTTCACAGTTATTTTGTCTAAATTCAAATATACATAATTATTTGCACTAAGAATTAAAGAATAAAACACAATATAACATATACAAGCCAAACAAATATTTAGGAAGATTTAGACTCGTTTTCATTATTCTCTTGAACTCTGAGAACCTTGTTTCCTTTTAGATAGTTTATAACCTTTATGCTTCATGTTGGGATAGGTATGTCATACATCTTGCAATGTTATAGTGAAGTAGAGAATAAATGCAAAGCTATAGCAAGGAATGTAGATAGTGACAAAGAGCTATAGCAAGGAATAAATGTAGATAGTGGCAAAGAATAAATGCAGAGCAATGGCAAGGAATAATTATTGAGTAGTGGGAGGGAATAATTGCATACCAATTGGAAGGAATAACTTGTTAGTGGTTCCAGGTAAGTAGAAATGGAAAACCATAAATGGTTCATGGTTTTAGTATGCCCATTTATTCAATGCTAGGGATAGAGGAAAAATGTGTGTAAGTTTTATCTTACTATTATGTTGCTGAAATTTCTCCAAATTTTTTTTAACACTCTTGTTGAGAACATAGAGACTATGTATTGTAACCTTTTAGTTGTTGAATAATACATTGAGTGTTTTTTAGAGTGTGGGGTTTTTTGCTTGGAAGGTTTTTCCCCATGATAGCATGTCAATAATAGTTTTTTGTTTATTTCATATGTTCACAACTGTTCTATTTTTAATTTATGCACATTCTTCTCTCACGGATTAGTGTAGGAAGTATATTTTGCACCTCTTCTTCCTTTCATTTGGTATCAAAGCCTAATCACCTCAGATACAAGGTGTTAGGTGCAAGGATCTTTATTTGAGTGGGAGCTTTCACAGAAGGAAATCTTGTTGTAGGGAAATGGAAAGCACATCTAGATTAGAGATGGACAATTTTAATGGCACTAACTTTGAGTTGTGGAAGATTGGGATAGAGGATCTTCTCGTAGATCAAAATTTATGGTTTCCGGTATCTACAACTGAACCCACCAATATGAAATATGAAGAGTGGGTGGTGTTGGAAATAAAATCAAGAATCCTTATTAGGTTTTGTTTGGCCAATTCAGTCGCTATTGAATGTTTCTGGAAAAAAAATCGCAACAACTCTCTATAAGAAGTTAAGGGATTTGCATAAGGCTAAATCCTTGGTTAATAAACCTTTTTTGTATAAAAGGTTTTTTTCCTTGAGAATGGGTGATGGTTATTCTATAACCAAACACCTATATCCATTTAATACTATTGTAACTTATTTGATCTCAATTTGGGGAACATTGATGAGGAATATCACTATGTGACCCTTTTGTGTTATTTTCTAGATTCATGGGACAACCTGGTAATGGTCATTTGAAGCACTACAAGTACATTGGTGCTTAATGAGGGTGTGGTTTCTTTACTCCCAGAGGAGTTCAGGTGGAAAGATTCTAAATACACTAATGAGGCCTTGGTTCTTCATGAAAGATCAAAGGAGACGGGGAAGAAGAGAGGAAAGGGTAGCTCCAAATATGGAAAAAAAGAAGGAAAAGAATGATTCTAAATGAAAATATTCTCAAGAGGATTGTGGATATGTCTTAGTTGCATCTTTGGCAACCTGTATAGGCCAAAGTGCATGGTTGATAGACTCTAGATCTCTCTTCCATATGACTTCCCATCGACACTAGTTTTTAGTGTATGATAAATATGATGGTGGGATGGTTTACCTTGGTGGTGAATATCCTCTCAACATAGTTGATCATGTTAGAGTTTGATCAAATTCCCTAATCACAAATTAAAGGGGATTAGTGGATTTTTGTGCCTTAGAGTCTGGTAAAAAACCTAATGTAAGTGAGAACACTTAATGATGAAGGTGTGCAGTTATTTTCTCTAACAAACAATGTAAGATGCTCCAAGGATGTATGGTACTTTCCAAGGGTGTTCATATGGCCACTTTGTTCCATCTTGATGTGTGCACTATTGAGTGTAATAATTCTTTGATTTGTGCAATGAAGAGATATTTAGGATCTATACCTTCACAATCGGGTCCTCTTAAACAATCTTTTTCTTTTGAAAGCAAGTTACTTGTGGAGAATAAAATGCAGCGACAAAAAATATTGGGCCATATAGGTAAGAAGGGCCTCTAGGCCTTGAAAAAAAAAATATCAATGGATTGAATGATTATGCTCTCGAATTTTATTTTTGCAAGCACTACAAATATGGAAAATAGATCCATGTTCGATTTTATTCTAGTTCTCACAAATCCTCTGTTTGTTGGAATTAATTCATTATGTTGTATTTGGTCTACTTAAAGTTCCTTTAATTTCTAAGGATTTGTATTATGTTTCATCTGCTGATGATTATTCTAGAAGGACATGGGAACTAGGGGATATGACCAGTGTTCTTGGGGGACACCCAACCAATGATTAGAGTTTAAGCAAGAGGAGATGATGAAAAAGTAATGCAACTAATCCAGGGAAGATCAAGGGGTGGCCAAAAATTAAATATAGATTCCTTGGAGCATCCGAGGAGACAGGTTTAGAGCATAGTGTGTTGTGTCATTACACTATGAATTTGATACTTAGAATTAGGGTTAGGGTTCACACGTAGATATTGGGAAACAAGGAGATGCATGTTGTCTCTTCTCTAGCTAGGGTGCACACTCAGAATTTTGGGCAGCAAGATGAATGTGCATTTGCATAGAGTCTTTATTAACTAGGGTTCATGCTCAGATATACACACTAGGGTTTTGTGGAGGTTCGTTGATCAGAAAGGAAGCAATGGATGGGCACCCAAGACATAAATGGAGTCATGTGCAATGTATACAACTAATACACAATGGATGGTGAGCCCAACAAGTAAATGGATTCCCAACAACAATGTAATCGACCCAACAATTAATTGAAGTTCCTAGCAATAATGGAATTCACCCCAACAAACAAATCAATGCCCAACAACAAGTGAAAACATCTAGACAAAAAATTGCATTCCCAGCAAGAGAGGAAAACGTGTGTACAGCCCAAGGGACACTTGAAATGATATCCAAGAAATAAATTTGTCCATCCAATGAATGAAACACCTAGAAAACAAGTGGAGTTCCCTGCAAGCAAGTGGAACGCCCTGGCATAACGTTAGTCGATTAGATGAGGAAATAAATGACCAGCTATCAACTGCATGACCCAACATTCAAATTATTAAAAATTTCAAATTGGAAACTTCCTCAATATTTGCAAGAGTCAATTCCTAATAGCCATAGATTTGAGGCTTTAAAGGGAATTAGAGGGATGAGGTATTAAATCTATTGGTATTCTTCGTGGTCCTATAGAACGAAATTACAATAGAAATCCACAGAGCTAAAGAGTTTGAATTCTCACGCAGTAATATAAAATAGGAGCGTCGATTAACTCCACATCTTCTCAATAAAATAAAAAGATTTCATTTGAATATAACCAATAGGATACCATTAAACACAATGAAAAATTAACTACAACACACTAAGGAAAAATACAATACACATGATTTTTTTCCTAGAACCCAATTGGGAAAATCAATCGACTGGTGCTCAGTATTCTTCTTTCTGTAAGTACAATTCTCTCATCCTCCTTGGCCAAGATCCCTTTGGGAGTGAGAGTGAAGAAATGGGGAGAGCTAGGGGGTGAGGGAAGGCCAATATCCATGGATCTTCATTTCACATTCCGTATCCTTCTCTCCTATCCATTTCCTTGTAATTTTTTTAATTATTTTTCTTTAACTTTTCTCTTACCTCCTTATTTTTCTTATTCCACTTAAACTTGCATTGTTTTACATTTTTTAAGTGGATTACATAATGCCTTTTGATTTTCAATTTGTGTTGTAAGTATTAAGGCTTATCCACTCTTTAGTGTGGATCCATTTCGGATCAAACCTCCCCATTGAGAGGCTTTTTGGTCTTCAAAATATCAAGGAAACTAATATGGATCAATGTTGAATGGTGGTTCTGATGTTGGCTCCTAGCTACAACTCTAACTCTGGCTTTGGCTCTAGCTCATGGCTCTGGCTACTAGCTTTGGTCCCTTGCTATGGATTTGTCTCTAGCTCTATATCGTGGATCTGGCTACTCACTTTAGTCCCTTTCTATGGCTCTGGTTCTGGTCTATGCTCGATAGTTCCCATAGTGAAAAAATATTCTCACTGACTCTTATCTTTGACAAATCTCAAAATAAAAACCCCTAGACTCAACACTCATTCCCATCTCCCTCTCTAACTTAGAGACAGTCTATCTTGGTAGTCCTAAAGCCAATTCAAATGTTGGACTATTCAGTATGACCCCATCATGCTACCATCACATAATAAATCCTCAAGTGTTGTTGCATTCCTCCGCTAGGATCAATTGGTTCTCATCATGGAAATAACCCTTTGCGGCCATGTCAATTGAATGAAGATATTACATACCCCTACATGTTGGTTGTAGGATTCTTGGTCATAAATAAGTTGTTCCATGTAATATCAAGTCATTCTTCAACCAGTGTGTGATGAAAGAGATGTCATCTTATGCTTGAGCTCCTTCTCCACTCTCTCCAGCTTCCATCTAACAATTACTCACTTCATTTTTTTAAGTTGACCTCTTGTGCTACTGCAACTCCCTGGAAAATATCTTCTCCTTTAATTGGAGATGCAGAAAACTCTTCACCTCCTTTAATCTTCAATCTCCACTTTCTTCTCTTCACCATTTAGTTTCTAGGGTGTTTTGCTAGCACAACACCGTCCCTGATTTCTTCTTTTACCTTTTCCCTCTGAGAAGAAATTGGGCCCCCTTACTAAAATTTTCTACTGGAAATCCTCTCAGACTCTCTCATGCAAATGAAAAATACCAGGTCTCTCTTCTCACTCTCCACACTTTACCATTTCATCGATTTTAAAGAAGACTATGGCCTATCGATACACTATATATTGGTGAGATCCCTCTTTCCTTCATCGATAAATTGCGTATTGACGAGCACGTTATTTCCCTTGTCGATACAGGTTGTATCAATGGACATCCTTATTTTCCTCGTCGATATAGTTGGTATTACTGAGTCAATGATTTCTTCACCAACATACCATCAACCATATTTCCATCACCACTTATACAACCAACATCTACGAGTTAGTGATTTCTTTGTCGATACACTATCACCATCATCCTTGATCGTCGATACATTGGCAGTCAATCTTTCATCATTCGCCAATACATAGTGTATTTGCGAGGACCCCCCTACCTTCATGACTGATACATGGTATCAATGAGGTTCATCTCATCTTTATCGATACATGGTATTGGTTAGGTTCATCTCATCTTCTTTGATACATCATGTGTCAACAAGCTTCCTTTCTTTCCCTCTAATGCACAATGTGTGTTGGAAAGTTTCCCTCTTTTTTCGTTGATATGTTAGTGGAAATATGTCGACCCCTCATTGAAAATAAGCATATCGAAAGTGATCTTCCTTTTCTCTCCAACATAGACCTTGTCAACAAGACACATTTATCTTAAGGCCTCCCTATTCTCCTCTAGCTCATATCATTCTCGCTACGCTAATTAGTCAGGTTCCTATCATTTCCAATGGTTAAGAATTCCATGTTTGACTATATCGTTGATGATTGGTTGCCTACCTTACCTAATATACTTTATGTTGCAATCATGATTAAGTTTGTTTATGTCACCAACAGCTTTCATTGCACATACCATACCAACTTGTATACTTTGTGCTTCTTGATTTTATGATTAACCTTGATCATGAAATTTTTGTTTATTGTTAGGTGGATTAATTGCAGCATCTAAAGGACACGGGTTGGAACTGAATTGCATCTCAAAGAAGAATTGGTACTCTTGTCGCATACTTAGTGGCAAGTGCTCGAAAATTCAGTTGGTTGTTTTTGTGAGATAATATTTCTCAACCACTCACATATAACACTATTTTTCATGGATGGATTAAGATCCTATATAACATAGATTCCATAGGAATTGACGAAACCAAATTTGGGCAAAGCAATAGTGAGAACATCGTTCGAACTTTCTTTAAAAAATGTCTTTGCTCGCAATTTTGGTATTGTTCAAATTGAACCTTTCACTCCTGAAATGGGATAGATGTATGTTTTGTGGGATTATGATTCCAACGCCACTAGCGGAATCAAAATCCGAGGTCCATAAGTATAAAAACAATCACCAAGGATTTATCATCAAGCAAACCTCATTAACCATGACCCTCATTCAACATGAATCTACTCAAATGATTGAATTAAGTTGTAAGGTATATCGCTAGAATACTCTCCTTGTATTCTCCACATTACAAAAAATGACGCCTCAATCGAACATCGTATGAGAAAGTTATGGACTTTTGAACTCAAACTCTTGTTGTTTCTTGTCGTTAAAAAAAGACAATTGGGAATTTTTTGATTTGTCTTCCTACATAGGAGATTTCATGTTCATCTTGTCGATACACAGGATAATCCATGCTCATATTTCCAATACATAGGATATTTTTTCCTCATATTTCCGACACATGAGTTTGTTCTTTTCTTGTTGACACATGGATTTGTGCTTTTATTTCCGGCACATAGGGGAGTTCATGCTCATATTTCCTATACATAGGAGAGTTTGTGTTCATCTTGTTGATACATAGGAGAGTTCATTCTCATCTTGTTGATACAAGAGATCATTCTTTTCTTATTGACACATGAGTTCATGATTTTCCTACCGACACATAGGGGAGTTTGTGCTTATATTGATGAGACATAGGGGAGTCCTTGTTAATCTTGTCGATAGAAGAGTTCTTTCTTTTCTTTCTGACACATGATTTTGTGTTTTTCTTGTTGACATAGGAGTAGGACCCTACAAAACTGCCTTTCATATTTTGGTCGTAACGTTTGAATCGGATGTTTGTTTTGTGTGTTCCTTATACCTTTGAAAAAATATTTTCGAGATATAAAACTTCACAGTTATATGTTTTTATATATTTCTCACTAATTGTTCATGTTTGTAGGAATAATATATGGCACATTGGAAAAATCCCCTGAGAAAACAGTACTTCAACCAAGAGCAAAGGAAACGGGAAACAAGCTTAGGAAAGCATATATGAACTCTCACTTAGCTAATGTTTTAGTTCTATAGGTTTGAATGCGTGGTTTTGAAAGTTTATTTCAAGATTATTCTATGGTCAGTCATCTCTTGTGTGTTGAATGGTGCTAAGTACCAATGCTAAAGAAAGATCATACTTAGCAATCTAGATAGGAAACCTGTGAGGTGAGAAAACCATGAAATAAAAATAGCTACAAATCAAATAAATATACCAATATGCAACAATACCCTCGCAAATACGACCTACCGCCAAGGATAATGGAGCAACAACAAAAAAAACAGTTGTCGTAGTAGTAGAGGAGCAACGAAAGGGAATTTGACTCAAATAGCCAAAGAAGATTTATGAATCCCATGATGGTCAAATATCAAACTTGGAGGGAGAAGAGTTTCCCAATGTCCACATTAGTCATCACGGTGAGTGAGATGCACTATATCCAAAATATATGATGGTCCACAAGCACTAAAAGACAAATTCGAAATGTAACAACATATAATACATTAAATTATAAACACTTATATTGTATTTGTTCTCTCATCATTACAAAGTGGATGAGGACAAAAGTTTGTAAATGAAAGGTCATGGGAGGAAGGTGGAAGGCCAAGTGTCAATTTGAATATCAATAAATACATGGATTTTATCCGAGTAAGGGGATTTTGGCTCTACGAGCTTTCATGTACTATGTTAAGCCCTAAATAGTGGCACATTACCCCTTAATTGGGGCATATTACATTAGTAATGTTATTTTATTTATGTCGACTTGGGTCCATTAGTTGTAAGTGTACCTCTTAGTCTCCTATATATACCAAGGAGACCTTTTCATTTGGAATCATCTTGTATTGGGAAATTTATGTGGTGTATAAGGAGGTTTCCCCTTGAAGAGGCTTATTATCTGAAATTATCTCTTTTTCAAGGATTTGAGTACTTATTCTGAGGCTTTTTTATGCTATCTTGATATTTGGTTCTTAACATTTGGTATCAGAGCTCAAGTTCTTGGGATTTCGCTGCCACATCTGAGACACCTTGTAATTTTTGTTATAATGTTTTTTCTATGACGTTTCAGAAGGAACCCAGTGGAGAATATTTAGTAGACAGATAAAGGTGCATTGGGTTCAAATTTTATCTCCTTAGGCCTTATGCTTTTGGAGATATAGTCTGTGTAAGATAGGGTTCTGGAATCGTCGTGAATTTAGTCATCGCGGAATGTTCGCTATGAAATTTTTTTGTAACGTTTCAGACCCTGAAATCTAGAGAATATTCATAGAATTTTCAAGGTAGTTGTGATAAAAATTTCAGTTTTTGGGTCATCCTACTTTTGTATATACACCCTGTGAAAGATAGGGTATCTGACTAGTCATATTAACAAGTCTCAAACACATCTTCTGGGTAAAACTATGATATCTTCTTCAGTGAGTATCCAAATTAAGTGAGACCATATGCATTGGAAATGGACAGTCTGTAGTATTTTTGGTACAATTTTCAGAATCAAATATCAAATATTGTGATCTTGGCATGCTTTACAAGTACGCTCTCCTGGAAGGGAAAAAAATCATAAACTTGTGGGGAAGTTACCATAACTTCCACTTGGCACATCCAATTTTGATCAGACCTATGAAATTACACAGAAGCAATATCAGAGAACTACAAAAAATAAATTTCCATACCCAGAACGGACGAAATTTTGGAGATACGGCAGAAGAAATATCATCTAGTAGAACCACCTCGAAATCAAGGTTTAAAAGTGATACTTGGCCAACATCCCACCAAAAAAGGGAACTTCTACACCAAATAAGCCTCCAAATAGTCCTAGTTGAACTCTTGATGAAGGTGAAGAAATGCATAGGGACAAAAATGATTTACAAAAGAAGACAGTAACAAAAGATGAACTACAATGGATGATGGATGGTTTTAAAAAGGAGATCATGGAAGGATTGAAAAAATTCCTAACAGAGAGGACACTTGAAAGTGAAAATGTATCCCATGAAATTCATGATGAGGACACACAAAATATGATCCAGGTGGGTGTCGATGACCACCCACCTTTTCCAACTAGCTCAAAACAGTTTTCTGACAATTTTGGCAATTTACTATTTTTAGCAGTTTTAACTTCCGGGGCCATTTTGAGGGCCTAAATGAACGGTTTTTTGGATCGAGCTTCTCAATGATATTCAAATGCATGATTGAGCCCCCAAAATGAATCTCCTGGACGATACCTTTCCAATGGGCTATCATACACCTAAAACGAAGATCGTATACTAAAGTTACGACCCCGAGAAGTTGATGTACTAACTTACCCAAACGAGGCCCACATGACTTTTGGCGCTTCATCTCCTAGGGTTAGTTTTTTGGATGTCTAGGGTTTTTGGCATTCCTTTTTATTGTAAAAATGCCTTTAGAGCCTCATTGTAATCATCTTCTTGCGAATGAGCGCATCCATCACATATCTTCTCAGAGATAAGCCGCCACCATTCCAACAAGCTTGTTTCCGCTACATTTTACAGTTTCAACTTATTTCCTTATTGAATAGAAAATCAGTTCTATTGTATCTATGTTATTTTGTGTTAAGCACTTGTTAATAATCTGTATTCATTTCATTCTGCTCATAAAATTTGGATCAGTGGTATCAGAGCGGTCTGCTCCTTGTCGTCTTAATACATGTCCCCAACTGTAAATCCTAACCTTGTACAATATCTACTGCAAAGAGATATTCAGAAAAGAACAGAAAAGATACAAACATTCCACAGAGATTTTTCCCCTGGAAACCCAAACCGGGAAAACCAGCATATTCTATATTCATTCATAGTGTTACATTGTTTACAATACAATATACATATAGGAGCTAGCGGCATCCAAAACCCTAATCCCATGACCTGGATTAGTCCAAAACCCTAATTCCTTAATCGAAAATAGAAAACCATTGGCAAAAACCATGTGTCGAAAAACCACCTAAATACATGACACATTTCCCGAGGCAGAAAAAAAAAATTACGAGGGCGCTGCCCCCGGACCCCTGCGCGGGGGGCTCTGCCCCCCTCTAACCCCCCTTGTGCGCCCGACGCATATGCTTATACACTACTACTCGTGCAAAGAATATAACACATACCCAACATTCTCCCACTTGTTGTTTTCTTTGCATACAGGGGGTTACATAGTCAAAAATCCAGGGCAGCAATGCCCATGGATCCTCTACACCAAGAGAACTTCTCAGTGCTCACAGATTTTGTTAATGAGTCTACAACATTCTTCAAAGTGTCCACCTTCATCAATGATACTTTCTTTTCTTCAATCATGTCTCTCACAAAGTGATATTGAACATCAATGTGCTTTGTCTTTGAATGATAAGCAGGGTTCTTCACCAAAAAAATTGCACTCTGACTGTCACACTCTATCCTTACAGTTTGTTGTACCAACCCAATACCTGAACACAATCTTTGTAACCATATTGCTTCCTTACTTGAATGAGTGGCTGCCATGTATTCAGATTCTGTAATTGAAAGTACCACTACAGCCTGTCTTTTGCTCATCCAACTTATTGCTCCTCCAAACAGGTTAAACACATACCCTCTTGTAGATCTCCTACGATCCAAATCTCCAGCCCAGTCTGCATCCACAAAGCCATGTATATCGACCACTCTGTCCAATCCCAGTCTTCCTTCATAGCACAATCCATAGCTAGCAGTTCCACGCAAATACCTGAAAACCCTTTTTACTGTTGTCCAATGCTCCTTCCCTGGTTTTGACATATACCTGCTCAAAACTCCCACTGCATGTGCAATGTCTAGTCTAGTACAGACCATTTCATACATCAAACTGCCAATTACACTCGCATATGGAACATGAGGCATGTCCTCCTCTTCTTCATGTGTCTTGGGACACTGATCCGCAGATAACTTTACACCAACAAGAATAGGAACCTTGACCGGTTTACATTCCTACATATTAAACCTCTGCAATATTGTCTCGACATATTTTCTCTGATTTAACTAGAGTTTCCTCTTTTTTCGATCTCTTTTAATTTCCATGCCCAAAATGAAATTTTAAGCACCAAGATCTTTCATGTCGAATTTAGAGGACAATTGAGTTTTCACATCCTAGATAATCTCCTTGTTGTTTCATATCAGCAACATGTCATCCACATACAAGACCAAATAAATCAAATGATCACCAATTAATTTAGAATACACATAGTGATCCTCTTTGCTTCTTGTGAAGCCAAGTCCCAGCATATAAGTATCAAATTTTTTATACCACATCCTTGGTGATTTCTTTAAACCATACAAGGACTTTTTCAGCTTGCATACCAGCTCCTTCTTTCCTTTCATAGCATAACCTTCTGGTTGCTTCATAAAGATTTCTTCTTCCAGATCCCCATGCAGGAATGTTGTCTTCACACCCATCTGTTCTACTTCAAAATCAAATGCAGCAGCAACAGATAACAGAAATCTTATAGAGGTTAACTTGGCAACAGGAGAGAAAATCTCACCAAAATCAATTCCCTCGACCTGGGAATAACCCTTTTCTACTAACCGAGCTTTGTATTTCTCCACTTTTCCTTCTGCATTCAGCTTCTTTTTAAATATCCATTTTCTGCCAATGGGATTTCTTCTAGTTGGCAACTCCACTAGATACCAAGCCTCATTCTTATCCAAAGATGCCATTTCTTCTTCCATGGCCCTTTTCCAGAGATTTCCATCCTCTAAATCCACTGCCTCCCTGATAGTTCTAGGATCATCATCAGTAATAGACAAAGAAAAATTTGAACGAAAATCAGATGGACTATACCTTTCTGGTAGCCTTCTTTCTCGATCCGATCTCCTCAATACTGGAGTATGAGTATCTTCTTCTTCTGATTCATGTTCTTCTGTAGAGTATGATTCATCATCCTTTAAATCAAACTCTATCTTCTCTGGTTCTTCCTTACTTGGTAGGACTTCCTGTTTAACAACATCCTTCATTTCTCTAAATACCACATCTCGGCTATACACTACCTTCTTACTTTCTAGGTTCCAAAGCTTATAACCTTTGAGACCATCTTTATATCCAATAAAGATACATTTTTCAGCCTTCTTATCCAACTT